>JBBYHQ010294410.1:0-21344 GCA_038382645.1 Spergularia azorica
AGGATTACAATTGACTAAAAGATGTAACAAATAATTATAAATATTAAATACAATATGAACATGATAATATATATTAGAAAATATATTATTTCCTTATAATCTTTGTCTGTTAGACAAGAAAGATACCAATAATTTGGTGGATATAACAAAAATATTGTACTTAAATGAAGTTACGAAATGAGAACCCAATAATGGTTACCTTTCGCCATTTCTTTGAGCCTTTATTTTGGTCAAATTCTTTTTATAGTGCCTAGCGCGAGCGAGCTACTTACCACAAATGGAGTACCTTCAAGCAGAAGAATTAGCATGTGCTTGTATTTATTCTCAGTTTCTCACCTCGTCAACCGTATGAAAGTCGTCTAATGAAATGCTTAATGTACACGACTATATATGTGTATGAGGTAACAGAGTACAGTACATTGATCACTTGGTACGTCACATTAAACACAGTACACTATCAATATATATTTGTATCCATATAAATAGACGTTGTGCATGCGTTAATCACAAATCGAGTAAGTGAGTTAAGTTAGGGATTCACCGAGGTTTAAAAATCAATCTCCGAAAAAATTCCATAGAGAACTACCCCAAAACTAAAGGGCTCTTTTCTTGTGTACCTTATAGAAAGGCACAGATGGCTAGTGAAACCTTAAACTCACCCATGAGCAGGGCTTACTTTTGTCAAAAAACAGACCGAATAATCCATTGTGCAATGGGCCTAAAGCATCACATCGATGTCGAAGCCCTAAAGAAGGCATTTTCCGTCTCCATCATGCTCAAACATCCAAGATTTGCTAGTCTTATGGTAAGAGACCAGCACAATGGTAGTATTGAACGCTGGGAGAGAGTACAAGTCAACATCGACGAGCACATCATCGTCCACCACCCTACTACCGCGATAATAACCAACCTTGAAGACGAGGAGGTGGAAGTCGAAATCAATGCTTTCTTGGCTGACATTTCGGTGTCAACCCCATTAAGCGAAAAGAAGCCGTTGTGGGAGGTTCATGGGTTGATGGGCTTGAAATGTGTGGTGTTTAGGATGCATCATGGTTTGGGTGATGGTTCTTCATTGATGTCCATGCTTAATGCTTGTTTTGGGGAGAATACTAATAATGATCATATTCATAATAATACTGTTAATGTGAATAATAATAATGGTAGTAATAAATCAAAAAAGAGGAGTTGGAGGGAGAGGAATGTGTGTGATTCAATTCAGGGATTATGGTTGACATTAGTGTTCGGCTTAAGGTTATTAGGAGGACTTTTATGGGTGAAAAATAAGCAAAATGTCTTTAGTAGTGGAGCTGATGGCGTTGAGCTTTTGCCAAGGAAATTGGTCACGGTCAAGTTTAAGCTTCAAGACTTCAAGCGTATCAAAAATGTCATTCCATCTGCTGTAAGTTTTGTCGTCATACATACATTTTATAGATATGACGAATCTTTAATTTTACATACGATGAGAATACGGTAATGGAAAAACAAGTGATTCATGCAGACTATTAATGATGTGTTGCTCGGTGTCATATCATGTGGCTTGTCAAAGTACTTGGAAACTAAATCTCCCAAGGGTAATTTATTTTTCATTTCATGTGACATTAAAAATTACTGCAAATAACTTAATAAAGTCAATTGCTTTCTGTGTTCTTACTTTTTCACCTCTTAGGTACGCCGCAAGGGCTTGATGTCACTGCAATTGTTACAGTCAATCTACGCAAAGATGCTGGTCTTCAGGTACCCATTTTCACTACCCAAGGACGATATTCAAAATTTACACTTTTAAAAATTACTTTTACTCGTCGTTTATTAAAACTTCGTTTACAGTTTATGCATCTTTTTCCTGTTCGTGTTAAATTCTACTAGTCGTATATATGGTGACATTTTTTTTAGTATTTTCAGTATGCTTTTTATGTGTACTTTGTAAGTCGTTTTTTTTATGTTTTTGGAATTTAAGTTCAAAATTTTGTTCTCCAGAAAATGTCAGATCTCATGGGAACAACCAAAGCTAACTCATCTTCCTTCGGAAATAAAACGGGCACAGTTTTAGTGCCTATGACCAGCTGTCATAATGGGCTTCATCCATTGGGACATGTGAAATCTATGAAGGCAATTATGGATCAAAAGAAGAAGTCTTATGAGGCCAATCTTGCATACATTTCTCAAAAGTTTGTGAGTTCTTGTTTCGGCCCAAAGGTTAGTCTAGAGGTTGGTGGGTTCGATTCTAGTCAGACTCAACTCGAAAACATCCTTACTAATACAACCGCATATATATAATCGTGATGGCCTCATATGTGAACAAGTAACGTGAAATACTGAAATATGTTGATGGTTCGGTTTGATTTGAAACTTTGTAGGTGGCTAATTGGTGCAATTACAGAGTAGTACGTAACAAAACCTTTCTGATCTCAAACATTGTTGGACCTTTAAAAGGAATCGTAATTGGCGACAACCCTGTTACTTTTCTAAGAGTGAATGGTTCGGGCTCACCTCATGTACATTTCTTGTCTCATCCACTACATACTGCTTATCAGTTATATATCATCATGTTGTTATCGACATACTCCGTATATATAAAGTTATCGATCGATTTTGCGTAATAATGTTTCATTTGCTGCTTTTGATTTCATTTTGAGTAGGCGATGACACTGCCCTTCGTCAGCTACAAAGGGAATGCGGATCTACAACTGATGGTGGCCAGAGATATTATACATGACCCTGAGTTCCTGGCCAACTGCATTCAAGGGTCCCTGAATCAAATGATCGAAGGATTGCATCAGTAGGAATGATCTTGTACTAGCTTAGCTTATATGTATGTATTAAGCTGAAGTTATAGTTCTGAAGGAAGAAAGATTGGGTTCATACTTCATACTCTACTATTTCAAACCAAATTTAGTTTATCTAAGAGAGTTTAATTAGTAGTAATATCGTAAATTAAGATTTTAGGTTTAGGTGCCGATCTACAAATAACGGTAGCCAAAGATATCATCATATCATACATGACCCTGAGTTTCTGGCCAATTGCATTCAAGCGAGGCCCCTCAATGAAATGAAAAACGGAAAATTCACGTGGTAACCCTGAACTTTATAGAATTGCACGTGGTGCCCTAACTTCGAAGTTTCTGCACGCGGTTACCCTGAAGTATCATTTTTATACACATGGTGACCCTATATTTAACACGTTAGGAACAATGTTAACATTAAGCTTTAACAATGTTTTAAAAATAATAAATTATTAAATCACTAAATAATACCCAAAAATTTCAAATTCTCCCTAAAAAAATCTTAAATTGACCAATGTCTTTCTCTCTCCTCTCTAACACCCCCCTTCCTTTTTTTATAAAACATGTTTTGTAAATGAATTAAAGGTTAAATAATGTATAATGAGATTTAAAAATAAGTTAAATAAAGGTAATTAACAGTAAAGTTAACACCTACCGTTATAACAGTTCTTTAAACTAGGGTCACCACGTGCACGAAAATGAAACTTCAGGGTCACCGCGTGCAGAAATTTAAAAGTTTGGCACCGCGTGTAATTTTGCAAAGTACAAGATCACCACGTGAATTTTCCGAATGAAAAATTCTTCCGTCGGAATGACAAATTGAGCCTATTGGAGCACTTATGAGCTAAATTTCGTGTTCTGAGTAGCTTAAGGGAGAAGGTTCTCAAATAGACAGAGTCTACTACGCAGTACAACTTGAAAATATACTTCGGATTATAAGAAAAACAATAGCAAATTTGGTCTTGTAAAAATATTATTTTTGTAATCAAGAGTTTTTGGAGCCGCTTGTATATTTATGTCAATGCCGTCTACTTCTCCAACAGTCCAACTGAGAACCCAATTCTGTCACTCGTTATACGTACGTACAATTCGCATTCGCGATCCGTTGCTTTCATTTAATGCTTGCACGTTATTGATAGATCATACGAGTAGTAAAGAAATAAACTACTGTGCATGCATTATCACTAGGCCAGGGACCGGTACTAACTGTCACCGAGGACAAAACCAACAGTATATATAGATCAAATTCATAAAATCACATAATATATACTCCATGATTTTATATTTGCACATGTAAGAAAAGGTCCGCCAAACATTTGGGTCTACTTAAAGTCCCGTCTTTCGTCTCTTTTTGTATCCCTTATCTCTTCCGTTCCTTTGTCATCCTCATTCTATATATGACAGACATCACACAAGCTTAATCATTACAAAAGCGTATTACTTACAGTTTTGCAAAATTTCCAAAAATTATGGGGTTGTCTGCGCAACACTACCTCAGGCTACCAACTAGATTCGCCCCTACGTTTCGAATTAGAAATACCTTAAAATTTGAAGGGGATTCTGCTAGTGAACCCTTAAACTCATCCTTGGGTAGGGTATACCTTTATCCGAAAACAGAACAAATAATCAATTGCGCAATGGGCTTAAAGCATCCCATCGATGATATAGAAGCCCTAAAGAAGGCCTTTTCCGATTCCGTCATGCTCAAACACCCTAAATTTTGCAGTTTGGTGATTAAAGACCACAATGGTGCTGACCGTTGGGAAAGAATTCAAGTTAACATCGACGACCACATCATCGTCCACAATCCTAACACGGCGAAAACCCGCCTTCAAGACGAGGACGAGGTGGAAGCCGAAATCAATGCTTACTTGGCTGACATTTCGGTGTCGACACCACTAAGCGAAAAGAAGCCGTTGTGGGAGGTTCATGTGTTGATGGGTATGAAATGTGTGGTGCTTAGGGTGCACCATGCGTTGGGTGATGGTGCTTCTTTGATTGCCATGCTTAATGCTTGTTTTGGGGAAAGGAGTGGTAGTAATAATCGTAATACTAATAATGTGATTAGTAATAATAATCAATCGAAAAAGGACGAAAATGTGTGGGATTTAGTTCAGGCATTGTGGTTGACATCAGTGTTTGGGTCAAGGTTAGTAGAGAAAATATTATTGGTGAAAGACGAGCCAAGTGTGATTAGTGGTGGTGATGGTGTCGAAGTGTGGCCAAGGAAATTGGTTACTGTCAAGTTTAAGCTTGAAGACTTCAAGCGTGTTAAAAAAGCCATTCCATCTGCCGTAAGTTTTTAATTATTTGAGCATTATTATTTCATAACTAGAAATCATATAATTTGTGTCCTAAATTTGAGGTTCTCTTGTCGTGTTATACGTTTCCTCACAAACGACAATATCCGTTTGCGTACTTGTACAATCTAATTTGTTACTAAAATTAGTTTAGAGGTTATAAATTGGAAACCATACTTAGACTGAGTAAGTTAAGTGAAGTTACCTTCAAAATTACTCCCCTTGAAATTTGATCTGAATTTTTAGGCACGTAAAAATCAACGTGAATTTTTTTGCAGACAATTAATGATGTGTTGCTAGGTGCCATATCATCTGGATTGTCCAAATACTTGGAAATTAAATCTCCGAATGGTAATTATTTCTTCATTTTACTGTTGTATCCAAAGTTGGAGCGAATAGCGACTAATGTGATGAACTCAATTGTTTTCACTTTTACCTATTAGCTGCATCGCGAGGGTTGGATGTCACTGCACTTGTTTTGGTCGATCTGTGAAAAGGTACTAGCCTTCAGGTTCCCATTTTCTCTATTAAAGGATATTTAATTTACACGAACAAGATTAATTCACTCGTTTTTTCCTTTTTTTTTGGTAAATTGCATTTTAAATTTGGTTTTCCATAACGAAAAGAGAAAGCACATTTCATAGACTAACCAATTGGAGTTACACTAAGTGACAAAGCATATTTACACTAACCAATTGGATTTTAGGATGAACTATAACGAGTTTGGTAATTACTACATACGGAGTATATATTTACCCTTTGTTTGTAATCGGTATCTACTAATTGTGAAGTTTTGACTTTCAGGATGGTTAAATCTCTTCGGGTCAGCAAGTGATAGCTCATCTTCTTGGGGAAATAAAACGGGCATAGTGTTCCAGCCCATCCACTGTTGTAATGGGCTTCATCCATTCGAACATGTGAAAATTGTGAAGGCAATTATGGATCAAAAGAAGAAATCTTATGAGGCCAATCTATCATGGTTTCTTCTAGAATGGCTGAGTTTCTCTTTAGGCTCAAAGGTTAGCAGTCCACCACGTACTACTCCCCTCCATTTCATTCATTTCTTTACGTAACCAAGCCAACGTGGGAACTGGAGAATATTATTGATCATTCTGTAAAATTTTGCAGGTGGCAATGTCGGTCTATCACAAATTATTATGTAACACAACCTTGGCGATCTCAAACATTGTGGGACCTTCAGAGGAATTGGTGATCTGCGACAACCCTGTTACTTCCTTAAGAGTGAACGTTTCGAGCGTACCTCAAGTACAATTTCATGTCTCATCGATCCAATTATCGCGTTATTGGCAAATAAGGTTTTCGACCATAAGTCATCTGATAGTGTTTGGTTTGTTGATTTTTCGTTTCGAGCAGGCAATGACAATGCACTTCGTGAGCTATAAAGGGAATGCTGATCTACAACTGATGGTAGGCTGGTAGCCAGACATATTATTCATGACCCAGAGTTATTGGCCAACTGCATTAAAAGTTCCCTTGATGAAATGAAAAATTTGCTGTCCTAGCTTAAGGAAGAAGTTCAAACTGGAGTACATATTAAGAATTTTACTTAGCCACTCCGGGTTTTGAGGCAAGCAGAGGCGAATCTAGTCTAATAACAATCGATATTCGATATATAGTAATTTTGTAAATGAGATAATGTCATTTTTTTTGTCATTCCCTTAAATGCTTGCACGTTGTTAGCAAATAAATGAAGAGGAATTCGCAATTGTAATCAGCTCCTTGCTTCTACTTCAATCCACGGCTTCGACTTTTGACACTTCAATCAGAAGCAACCACAATTTTATACAACTATTTTGTTAGTTCCAGTATACTTGCAGAAAAACAAACCATCACTATCTCACATTTTTCTCATACAAAAAAAGGAATGGATGAACCAGTAACACCAGGAGGCCGGCTCTTCCTTCGCCCGGAAAACGACCAAGTAATCAACTGCGCAATCGGGTTTGAAAACCCGATCGACGTAGAAGCCATTAAAGCCGAGATATCAAACTCTATGATGATCCAACACCCAAAATTCTGCAGCCTCTTAGTGAAGAATAGTAAAGGGAGAGAGTATTGGAGAAAAACCGAGATAAATTTAGATGATCATATAATCATTCATAATTTCGATTGTGATTATTTAGATGAAGGTTACGATACAGAGGAAAAAATCAATTCTATGTTAGCTGACTTTGCGGTATCTTGCCCGTTAAGTTTAGAGAAACCCTTGTGGGAAATACACATTGTGAATGGATCGAAGTTCTTCATTTTGCGGCTTCATCATGCTTTGGGAGATGGCATTTCTCTCATGTCTCTGTTCTTGGCTTCTTGTAAGAAGTTGCGTGATGATGAAGATTACAGAGGTGCTGATGTGAAGAAGACTAATAATGTTGGAAATAATGAGGGAGGGAGGAGAGTAAATTGGATTTCCCGGGTTTTAATGATGATTTGGTATACGTGCATATCTGTGGTGGCGTATATTGGGAGGACTTTGTGGGTGGGAGATAAGAAGACGGTTATTAGCGGCGGCGACGGGGTGGAGCTGTGGCCAAGATTGGTGGCTACGGCCAAGTTTAGTTTTGAGGATATGAAAACTGTCAAAAGGGCCATTCCTAATGTGGTATGTAACAACATTTTCTTTGTTAATTAATACATTTGAAGTTTTCATTTCGATAAATAAAATTGAATTGTTATCCACGTATAATTCTTGTCATGTAGAGTGTCAATGATGTTCTCTTAGGGGTGATATCTAGCGGATTATCAAAATATTTGAGCGTTCGTTCACCGCATGGTAAGCTCGTCTCTGGTCGTTTGATGTAATTCGTATATGTACGTGCTCAATATGTAATCTACGATTTATGTGTACCGCGTACAGTTTTGCAGGAGGAACTTAAGATCACAGGAGTAAGCTTGGTTAACCTAAGAAAATAGCCTGGTTTACTGGTAAAATCACTCATATATTACAACATTGTTTTTTTTACAATAAACTGCACCAATTGGTAAAACCACGCACTACCTCCAAAAACTTTTTTGCATTCAATTTTGAATTTGTTTAGATTACCCATACAGACCGATATTTAGTATTGTGCGAATTTAGATACATTATTATTATTTTCAAAGTATAATACTGTTCGAATTCCGATAAATTATTAATTTCAAATTATTTGTTTTACATGTCCCTATCTTGTGATATTTGGTAGGAAATGGAGAAGTTGATGAAAAACAAATCCGGAACGAGATGGGGCAATCGAATCGGAATAATGCTCTTGCCAATTTACTGCCATAGTAAAAATGACGATGTTCTAGGTTACGTAAAGAGATCCAAAGTAATGATTGATCAAAAGAAACAATCACTTGAATCTTATTTCTCGTTAGCTATGGTAAACTTGACGATCTCCTTGTTTGGACCAAAGGTAAATTAAATTAAATGGATTGCTAATTTAACTTTTTACTGTGATTAGTTCAAAAATTCGTGTAGATTAACATTACTGTAGATTGCCAGCTTGGTTAATTACAGGGTTGCCTGTAATACAACTTTCACAGTTTCAAATCTTGTTGGTCCATCGGAAGAATTGACTTATGCTGCTAATCCCATCACTTTTATCAGAGCTACATCGTCTAGCTTGGCTCATGTAAGTCGTCGTCCTGCTTACGACTCAATTATTGCGTTTGTTCCGTTTTTTCTTTCTTTCGGATAATGATATGTAATTATACATTAGTCAACTCAGTTTACGTGGTCGACACTTAGTAAAGAAAGATGATAGAGGGTCATTGAGTGGTCGATACTAATTTCAGTATGAGTCGCCGATTATTCTTTGAGTTTCGCTACATAAGTTGGTATGTTAATTAGTTACGACTTACGACTTTACGAGTAATAAATATTGGGTGATAATGGTTATTGGGCTTTGGATGTAGGCTCTCACAATGCACATGGTGAGCTATGCTGGAATGGCTAACATGCAGATCCTTGTGGCTAAAGACATTATCCCTGATCCGCAATTTCTTGCGAATTGCTTCGAAGATGCCTTGCTTGAAATGAAGATTACGGCAGAGAGTACTACTGGAGAAGATATTCCTTCTCCATGAGAGTCGTTGCAGACGATTAATTACATAGTAGACTCATGAGATAGATCATTTCAAGCATAAGATACAAAAACCGTTATTTGACCATCATTGAGCATTAGCTTGAACTTTTGGTTGAGAGAGTTTTTTCACATGTAATAATACACGATCTTTCTAAATATACCTCTTTACAGTTTACCTTGTTATTGTCAATTCTAGTAATATCAGTAGACCGTAGGTCATTTTAAGGTACAAAACCACCGACGTTAATGACTCATATTGTTATTTGACTTATTTCCACTCATTTATCCCCTCCAACTTTAATCCGGCTACGACAACAGACGACTTCCCATGAACATTGTCTCTTGATTCGCTATCAACCACATAAACAACACGAGGAAAAATGATTCGAAATCGTAAGTAAATTACAACCACCAATTATGAAAAAGAATTTACACTTACAACAGATTATTTCCAATACGCAAATTAAATAATTTCTCCTTCAACTCCTCCAACTTCAATCAATCCCTCATATTCTTCAGCTTCTCGTACAAGATACTCCTCCATGGATGAACCAGTAACACCAGCAGGCCGGCTCTTCCTTCGCCCGGAACTAGACCAAGTAATCAACTGCGCAATGGGGTTCGAAAACCCGCCCGACATAAAAGCCATCAAAGCCGAGCTATCAAACTCTTTGATGATCCAACACCCAAGATTCTGCAGCCTTTTAGTGAAAGACAAAAATCGAAGAGAATATTGGAGAAAAACCGATATAAATTTAGATGATCATATAATTATTCATAACTTAGACAGTGATTTTTCAAACAAAGATTACGATGCAGAGGAAATGATCAATTCTTTGTTAGCTGACTTTGCGGTATCTTGCCCGTTAAGTTTAGATAAACCCTTGTGGGAAATACACGTTATAGGTGAATTGAAGTGTGTAATTTTGCGGCTTCATCATGCTTTGGGAGATGGGATTTCTTTGATGTCTCTGTTCTTGGCTTCCTGTAAGAAGTTGCGTGATAATGAAGATTACAGAGGTGATGATGAGAAAATGAATGATGGAGTTAGAAAGGAAAGGAGGAAAGATTATGGAGGGTTTTTTCGGGTTTTAATGATGATTTGGTATACGTGTATTTCTGTGGTGGGGTTTCTAGGGAGGATCTTGTGGGTGAGAGATAAGAAGACGGTTATTAGCGGCGGCGACGGGGTGGAGCTGTGGCCGAGATTGGCGGCTACGGCTAAGTTTAGCCTTGAGGATATGAAAACTGTCAAAAGGGCCATTCCTAATGCGGTAAGTAAGAAAGAACATGTTATTGTTCTCTGTTTTTTTGTCTTAATTTGGTAAATTCGTACTTGTGTACTCATATATGCTCGATCAGGAATTTTGATTTGATTGATTAAAATATGTTTCGAGATTAAAGGTTGTCAAATGATGCATATGATACAAAACTATCTGAAGTACTAGTACGTACAATTCGCTCACATTTGACATCTAAACAACATGGTTATTTGAAATCGCAAATAAGTATTAATCAATGTTTTAGTTGAAACTTCAAAGTTCAAAAAGAACTACTTAAGTCCATTTTAGAAGTGTAAAACTCACTACTCTAGTCCCTAGACTACGGTGAGTACTCATTCTCATTTGTATTGCGTTTGCCTCCCAATATCTTGCAGACCATCAACGACGTTCTCTTCGGGGTGATATCGAGTGGATTATCAAGATATTTGGCCGTCCGATCCCCCCATGGTAAACTCATCATCATCGTTTTTTCATGTATGTCAATGTGCTTGTGATTATAATTAAATTTAAAAGAAACTAAAAGATATTGGACTATGTATAGTTTTGCAGGAGGAAGTTCGAATTACAGGATTAGCCATGGTTAATTTAAGGAAACAACCGGGATTACAGGTAAATCAAAATTACAACATACACTAATTCTAATTTAGTAGTACTTGTTAAGACGTAAAGGTGCACATTACGACGAGAATGTGAGTTATTTGCACTAATAGGAAATGGAGAAGTTAATGAAAGCCAAATCAGGAACGAGATGGGGCAATCGATTTGGGATGATACTCTTACCAGTTTACTGCCACAGTAAAAATGAAGATCCTCTGAGTTATGTTAAGAGATCCAAAGTGATGATTGATCAAAAGAAACAATCACTTGAAGCTCATTTCTCTTACGCTATAGGGAACTTGATCATGTCCTTGTTCGGACCAAAGGTAATTTACTATAATGCCCCTACTATTTATTGTGAATTTGAGCTTATATCTAACGAAAGCGACGACATTGATTGTAGATGGCCGGCTTACTTAATTACAGGATATTGTGTAATACAACTTTCACAATCTCAAATATTGTTGGTCCACCGGAACAATTGACGTATGCTGGTAATTCCATCACCTATATCAGAGCAACATCCTCTAGCTTGGCTCATGTAAGTCATCCCCTTGTTCATAACTTATTGCCTTTGTAGCTAGGCTCCGATATCCAACTCACTTGACAATTTACATGGTCGGAAATAATAAGGTGTCACCGAGAAATAATATCATCCAACTATAACTTTGATAATAATAGGCCCTTGTTATCCTTTACAATATACTGAAATTTTGTACCACGAGTCACTATATTAGTGGACCGACCTATCCAACCCTTGAGAATTGAGAGCCTTAAAGCAGCTGTGGGTCATGATGGGCTTAATGGGCTTATACACTACTTCAATTGGTTTGTGGGTTTGTTTATAAATTGGGCTGATGATGTTTGAGCTTTGTATGTAGGCTCTCACAATGCATATGGTGAGCTATGCTGGAAAGGCGGACATGCAGATCCTTGTAGCTAAAGATATTATCCCTGATCCACAATGTCTCGCAAAGTGTTTCGAAGATGCTTTGCTTGAAATGAAAGATACGGCAAACTGGCAAAGAGACTGTTTGCTGACTAGTTAGAGGAGCTTGAATGCTTGATCAGAGTGATCATGGGTCAATTAATTGATTTCGATATCATTCTCTCATACTTGCTCGTAATTTAGAGTACGGTCCAATTTACATATAAATAAATCAATGATATGAGACCACGTGTACTACAAAGAGTGGTCATTTTAGTGTAAATCGTTAGGATTTAAGATTTTAAAATACGTACTATTTAAATTTCGCCACAAAGTAGCCATTTTTGCATTACAGACAATTAACAAAAGTAATCTTTGTAGCAACAATTTAAATGTCACTCATCAAGTCATCAAAACACACAATGTCACAATGTGTAAGCAAGAATTTCTCCTTCATTAACTTTGGTGTCGAATTAATTTTTCTTGTTTTATTTGTATGTCTTTGTATGTTTGTCTATTTTCATATAAAAGCAAATTTAATTCTCAAAGAAACAAAAACAAAAACAAAATTTTCTTGTCAGAAAAAAAAAAAAAAAAAAAAAAAAAAATTGAATCACAAGGCCCAGCCAGATGGATGGAGCCGCCATGGAGGCATGGAGCCTTGATGGAGGGGTACTGTACAATCAGAGAAGTGTGGTCTTCACGAGAAATCCAACTCCAATCTCATATTATGATCGAGCATACATATGACCTACCATTTTGATATCTCTACATTGGGTTACATACCAACCTCACACATCATCACCAACATATCTTCTCGAGCAACACACCATGCGGACAAGTCAATTAATACTTAGTAGTAGACACTAGACACACACGGCTAATCATCATTAATTCGTATAGTGAAGTATTGTTAGTAGCTAACTACAACATGTGTTATACAGCATGCCGAGCGTATGATACGTATGATACGTATGATACGTAATCCGTTTCATTATGAAAATATGATGGCAAATTGCAAATCGATATGTAATTGTAAATAGCTAGTTATATTGTACATCATCTTCTTCTTGGTCGATCATGTTCAATTATTTTCGATATTATTATGATTCACAACTTTGTTTCTAATTTCAATATAGCTAAAATGTTAATACACCTCTGCAAATAAATTAAAAATAATCCCGTGAATTCACGGGGCCAAAAACTAGTTATTTATTACGCATTGTCCTCCATATGTATATAACTAACAACAAATAATAATAAAGTAAGAGAAAATTCGAGTTGCTTAATTGCCTTAACGGGGTAAGGATCCCCAAGAGTTTGTTTTTGGTAGAGTTGGTAGAGTTTACCAAAACAAGTAATAAGACAAAATAAAAAGAATTTTGAGGGTCACAAATAAATTGTTAAAAAATTTATTATTGCCTTTTTAGACAAACTCTACCAAGTAGAGTTTATTTTCAACTCTAGAGGATCCCAACACTGCCTTAACTAGTTATGAGTATAACACATGGAAAAATCTCAGTTAACAATTTTTTTTTTCCATCAAATTACAAACATAACCAAAGTTCAAAATGTCTCGCTCTCGTAAGTTCATAATCATTGATAATAACTAAGTAACTTCTGATATTAATAACTTGAAAATTACATCTCTCATCTCATTCACATATAAAATGATTTTGCGATATAAAGAAAAAAAGAATACTGGAGGACACGTACCCCAAAATAGGAAGTAGAGTGTTCCAAAGTCCAAACTAATCGGCCAATCTACAACCCTCGCCTCTCTATATATAGTAAGAAGCACCTCCGCAGCTTATACCCTATCTAATTTTGCATCTTTTTGAGTTATTACACTTTCTCTCCCCTAAACATTCTTTTCCCTAAATAGTACTACTACATACTACTACTGCATATTACTAGCAATATATCACCATGGAAGAAGAAGAGCCCGTAACACCAATGGGCCGGCTATGCCTTCTCCCTGAACACAACCACATAATCAACTGCGCCATAGTTTTGGAAAACCCCATCGACATCGATGCTCTCAAACAAGAACTCTCAAACTCCATCATGATCAAAATCCCCCGCTTCTCGTGCATCATGACTGCGGATCCACGAGACAGGTCCGAGTTTTGGAAGAGAGTCCATGTTGACCTAGACAACCACATTATAATCCATAATAATCATATTGATGATAATAATAATTATAATAATAATGAATATGATGGTATGTCGGACGAGGACGTCGTAAACTCGTACCTCGCTGACATGGCCATATCATCTCCCATGAGGATGGACAAGCCACTCTGGGAGATACATGTGTTGCATGCTCAAAAGTGTATGATCATAAGAGTGCACCATGCCATAGCTGATGGCATGTCGTTGATGTCATTGTTATGGACCATGGGTCGTCGATCATCAAGAGATAATAATAAGATTTATAATATGGTTACGAATAGTAATAATGTTATTAGTGACAAGAAGAAGCTTCTTGATTACTCTAATAAAGAAGGCAAAGGGTGGAAAAGTATGGGATTATGGGAGAGTCTAGTGTATGTTTGGAATACGTTGGTGTTTGAGTTAATATTAGTTGGAAGGTGTTTGTGGGTGAAAGATAAAGGGGTTATTAGTGGGTTTACCGGAGTTGAGTTTTGGCCTAGGAAGATTGCTACTGCAAAGTTTAAGATTAGTGACATGAAATCTATTAAAAAGGCCATTCCAAATGCGGTAAGAATTACTTCGTTTTTCTCTACACCATATTTTTAACTACTCGGCTACTCTGCAAATATAATTAGCTAGTCTTTTTAATTTGTCACCCTTAATTATTAATAGTACAAAAGAAGTATTATATATATATAAAAAAATGACCGAATGATTTTTCAACGGCCTATACGACGAAAACTGAAAGTGAAATTTTTGTATGTGTTATTCTATTATCTGTTTATTTTGTTATTGCGCAATAATGTAAGTTTTTCTATGGTCGCAGACAGTACATGAAGTTCTATGTGGAATAATATGGTGTGGATTGACAAGATACCTCAATATGCAATATCCCAAAGGTGAAATGGTTATTCATCATCCACATCACCGTCACAGAATTAACTAATTTATTACTTTCCCCAAAATATTATTATTTAATTATTGAGTTGTTGTTTTTTTCTCTTGACTATTATATTGTTTAAAATTTACTAGATTTACCGGAGGGTGTACAAATTACTGGTATGTGCCCTTTTAATTTAAGACAACAACCAGGAGTACAGGTCATATTTTTTTTTTTTCATTTATCTTTATGTCATAGCTTTAATTTTGTTGTTTCTTAACGATGGTACAATTGCTATTGTACGTAATTAGGACGTGGCCAAAATGTTAACGAAAAATACCCGTTCACCATGGGGTAACAGATTCTCAGTGATTCTTCTCCCTTTCACTTATCGGAAAAAGTGTATGGATCCTTTGTCATATGTTGCACTTGCTAAGGAGTTGATGGCTAAAAAAAAGCGATCAATGGAAGCTCGCCTATCTTACAACATCGTTAGCCTAGCCTCATCTTTGCTTGGTTCTAAGGTAACTATCTCTACTTCAAAATATTTTTTGTAAGTAGGAGTAGTCTTTTTATTCTGGCGCGTATTAGTGAGACTACGCAAAAAATGTAATAATCGATAAATCTTCAAAATTAAAGAGGATTTCAACTATCCTTCAAGTACGTTATAATAGAATAATGAACTTTAATTTAATTTGCAGGTTCCAGGTTTCTTTTACTATAACCTCTTTTGTAACACGAGTTTTCTACTCCCAAACATTGCCGGCCCATTGGAAACGATTTCGATGGGCGATAACCCAGTAACTTCTATAAGAGTTACACCTTCGTCACAACCACATGTAATGTTTTACTGTACTTTCTTGAATAATTAAAAGTTTTAGGATCTACCGACTCAAGTCATATTGTACTCGCATAATAAATCCTCTGTTGCGAATGTTGTGGTACATACAGGCAATGACGATGCACCTAGTGAGCTATTTAGAATGGGCAAATCTGCAGATCCAAGTCGCGAAAGATGTGATTCCTGACCCAAAAGCCTTGGCCAAATATTTCGAAGATGCATTGTTCGACATGAAGGAAGCTGCCGAGCGTATGTAATACGATTATACTAGTACTCAAAGCCTAAGGCAGTAATTAAGGCAGCATATGAAATAATTCGAAGAGAAATGAACGTGTAGCAATGTTCGCCATATAGAATGTGTTGTGTTACATGTGGTGAGGTACTAAAGTTAGGATCAATTTCAATGTCGTCGGACCGTTTGTTTTCATGAATAAGCAAGTATATAACTATATAAGTGTATTATTGTTCGGTACTTTTACTACTTTTGTCCCTTTCTATAAGGGGAATGTGGTCTCTGGAGTTTTGGACCCTTATAGTATATCGTTCTTGTGGGGTAATAGTTAAGGAGCAAATTGCTTCCCTATCGCATTGGTCCTTTTCAAATTTCAATTCACCTGTCCTATTTTGTTGATGATATACACTACAGTTCGAGACGTATGGCATTGATTCTGCCCTACCGACTACTTGGTTTCACTACTAGTATCTTGGATTGTGCCCATTGTGGTACTGAATGCATCAATATTTTCAAAGAGTCGGGTAGAAAAGTCGCATGTCAAAATTGTATTTAGCTATTTTCGCTAAGTTATATTTAGCTATTTTGTACAAGTGCAAAGAGGCGAGTAGAAAAGTCGCATTTTGGACTGATAGTTTCAAGAATCCCAACATGTGCAACTTAGTAGCTCTCATGCTTTCAACTCCTTTACTTTCTCTCGGTTTTTTAGAAATGTCTTGCAAGCAAGCTTTAATTAAGTGATGTGGCCGTGTGGGGATTTGTTTGATGATCGACAAGATTCCGACTTTAAGACCACCCAACGCAGTTATTACATCCATGATTTGTAACGACTTACAAATTTATATGTAATGACTAGTTTTTGATGAAGAAAATGGAAAAAAATTCGGAATTGAAAAAAACCACATTCATATTACATCATCACCTACTTACTCGAAAATAATGATATTGTGTCATCGGATGCTACCGACTTACCAACTACCATTGTGGGATGGGCCTTTTTTGGCAGCCCAACTACCTAGGGCCCGAAATCTTAAAAACTAATTGGGCCAAATATTACAACTTCCACAAAAGTTATACAAATGGGTGGCCTTCTTTTCTTTCTTATCCAAAACTCGAACAATAACAATCACCGCATTTAATTATTTAAAAAAAGAAATAATAATTAAAAAAACACAAAATAATTTATTTACAAAAAAATAAGGAAAATAGAAAAATGAAAGCAGGGGTGGTGGGGATAGTGCAAGGTGGTCCGTGCGCCACCGCTCCACGGCTGCGCCGCCACACTCTTCAAGTTCGTTGTTTTTCATCTTCTGGTATACGCTTTCTTTTTGCCTTATTTATGAAAATTGTTCATATGGGTACTCATTTCATGCAAAATTATTCTGTTGGTTGTCATTAATTTGGGCTTAATTATGAAAGTTCCTTTCTTTTTCTCGTTTTCCAAGGTTTTTGTATGTGCAATTTGATGAAATATTTGGTAAATGTTGTGGGTTTAATCTTTGACATATTTAGACACTGAAGAGTGAATGTGAATTTCCCTTTTAGGAAACCATCATGTAATGTAGATGAAATTGTTTATTTGTTTCGAAATCGTATTGGTTTTGGGAGCTGTGGTTTTCGGTAGTAGCTGAAACTCTAATGAAGTATGGTACTTTGATCAAGCTTCATGAAGAAGTTTCTTGTATAGTTTAGCTTTGGTAGGCTGAGATTGTAGGAAGGAAGCTGGTGTTGATCAATGTAAGAAGTGAGAGTATGAGTTAGTACAAGTTAGTGAAGTTTGTGGGGTGGCAATGTGTGTTGAACTAACCTGTTTAGTTTAGTTGCGGGCTCTCTTCAAGCCGTTAGACTAATGCTTTAGTAGATGCTTTGTTGAGAAGCAAAGGCGTTGCCTGCTTAACCTCGACTTCCAGTGTCAACGAAAAAAACCCTTGTCTATCAATGATGGCTATCCAATATGAGTACTTGTGCTTGCAGTCAGCTTTCTTCTATACCCTTGGTGTATCGGATGATTGGATGACTTTGGAGTTTGAGTATGGATCCTATAACATCTGCAGCGGCCTAAGCGTTTCTCAAAAGTTAAAGCCTTGATATGAGCTGTGTGTAGAGAACTTAGTCCTGATTGAATTCTACCAAGTATCATGTTACCTTTTGTCACCCCCTTATCGAAACTTCTGTAATTAATTACATGTTCATTATTTGCAGGTCATATATCGTTCATAAAGGACATTGCTTCCACTCAACCCCCTGAACATCTCCATCATTTATTAAGTGTGCTGCAATCAAAAGGTTCCTTTTCTGACTCCATCATATTGCCATCTTGGTGCCGGTTTGTCTATGGTTATCTGTATAGGAGGTACTAACGTAGATTACTTAGATGGAAATGAATCACTAGTTTCTTCTCTTGTATTGTGTTTTCCTTGTAAGTCAGATGTTCCGACTATGTAGATGTTGATGACCGTTATGGACTTATGGTTAGATTTCGTCAGTTTCGGTCTGTCAGTATCATTTACAGAAATGAACGAGTCTCCTCTAGAGAAACCCTTGAATGGCAATGACATTGTTCTGGACTTATCATATCACATATGTCCATAGCTTTTAGCCAGTTAGGGAATATAGGAAGAATAGGTTTTTGACTATATCTTGTTTCAAACAGGTGAAACTATAATTTCTCCTGGAGCTAGACAGGGCTTGATCCCCCTTGCTATTCCTCTATCAGAAAAGCCATCAGGTTTATTTCTGTAGTTCACTTCTACCTTCGACTTTCTAGTTTTACTTCTCCTGGTACTTGAACGGCATTTATTGTTTTAAACAGGTACTGTAACTGCATTGTTGCGATGGCCAACGGCTCCACCTGGGTAAAACCTTTTAAAACCTGCTTAACTGTCAATCTTTCATCAGAGTACAGCCATATTTCATCTGTCATATCTGATTGACTAATTCCATAGGATGGAGATGCCAGTTGTGGAACTGCATAAACATGGGGTGTGGCTTTTGGCGAAGAATGTAATAATCTGAAAGCATATGTCATGTGCGTATTTAGACTATTACTAGTATTTGTATTTAAGGATGTCATACTTTGGCTTATCTCTGTCTCCCATCCATATCCTTCACTTTATCGGTCAATCCTAGAGAGTTGCCTGCATTTCGATGCATGCTTTAGGTGAGGATAATTGAGCTGACTGTTCTGTTTTTATACGCTCCAGGTTGACCAATATATTCACCGTATCCTTGTCGAGGAGGATGCAAATAGCCAGAATGAGGGTAAAAATGTGCTTTATGAAGCTTCATCTGATGCTGGTGAGAAACTCTTCAGAAGAGGTGACTTTGCCGATTCAGAGACTCCTAACCTTGATAGTTATCTTCTCAAAAAGGTATGGATCAATTTGAAACATACTTTGATGGTATCTGCTTGAACAGCTTGAATGATCAACTCTTTGCTTAGGTGGGGCTGTTCCCAGATATTCTAGAGAGGAAAGTGGCACGGCATTTTGAAGATGGTGATCAGGTAAGACTTTGTTGTTTTGCCGTTCTATTGCAAGTTTGATTGTTGTTCATAATCTTTTCTACTATGGATTGAAGGTTTCTGCTCTTGTGACTGGAGAATTCTATACAAAGAAAGACCTTTTTCCTGGTTTTGCGCGGCCTTATGTCTTCTATGCAAAGATCTTACTTAGGTATGTAGATTGTTCTCGGTGATTGTTAGTTAAATGTGTATTGCTCACAACTTTTTTTGATGATTTGAGTATACTGCAAACTTTTCTGATATTGAAAGTGTAAATGCAACATTCTTCAGAACTGGGCGGGTTTCTGAAGCTAAAGATTGTGCAAGAGTGGCTCTGAAGTCACCATGGTGGACATTGGGCTGTCCTTACCAGGTATGCAAACTAACTTTCTTGCGACAGGTTCACTGATCACTCTGTCCTTCCGCACTGGCTTCTGCTGTTCAAGGTAGCCTGATAAATATGTTTTGTGTCTACATGTTCTTGGGGACTGGGGGTTGTAGTTAGTGGCCCTACATTTCATGATCGAGAATATTTTCAAAAATGATAACTTCATCTCTGAGAAATTTTGGACTACATTTTCATTGACAACATCAACAAAAAAGGAACAAGACCTAGGAGTGACTGGTCTTCACGTCTCAATTCCGTGAGTGAGTTCCTAAAGCAAATGTGAAACACTAGTAAAATTTATTCATCACTTTTAGGAAGTGGCCGATATAGCACAATGGGATGATGAACAAATTGAATACATCAAGGAGAAGGTGACAAAAGAGGGTAGGCGAGACGATTTGAAGAAAGGAAAGGAACCGCTTCAGGTATGCAAGTTTACATAAAACTTTCGCAAAAGCCATAGGATAAACGGAATCTAAGTGAGGATCTTACTAATTCTGGTATCCAATCCTTTATTTAAGGTGGCGTTGGATGAAGCTGCCTTTCTGTTGGACTTGGCTTCGGTTGAGGGTACTTGGGATGAATGCTGGGAACGAGTTGCAGAATGTTACAAAGAAGCTGGGCTCAGTGAAATCGCTAGATTTATATCGTATAGAGATTGATAGTGAGAACTGAGAAGGTTAGGTGCTCTTTCCATTTGTTAATAAGTCGCAAAATTCATCTACAATATTGAACATGTTACTGTTCTGGGTAGTGATAGATGTTGAGCCATTGGTTTTATTGTAGCTTCTGTGTAAAGATTGAGTGAACTCCTCATATAGAAACTCATGTCTAATATCATACAATTGAATTGATGATTGATGCTCGTATATATTATGCTTACGTGGACAAATCTTTGTCGTTCAATCCAAACAAGTGTGCAACTGTCTTTACCTTATGAGTTTCAAGGCTATAATTCAAATTGCAGATATATCATATATGTATGTACACCAGGACCAGGAATTTTAGTTTAATCTCCAAAGTGCAACATAACTGAATAAGAAAAAAAGAAGAGAGAAAAAGAAGGAAGAAACTCTGTCTAATCGAAACTCAGGCGGGGTGGGGGGGAGGGGGGGCATGTTCCTTCACCAGGTTAGACTATCAGCAAGACATCCCTCTGTTTCATCAAGGCACTTGTATTTCGCTGCAATGGTATGGCCTTCATCTTGGTGCACCCTCTCTTTCTTCTCCAAAATAGTTTCCTGATGAAACCAAATCCTCCACCTGCTGACTTGCTCGGCACAACAGCCAAGGTGCCGACTTGTGCAGGGGATACTGCTTTTAGCTCAGGAGCAGGAAGCGCTCCATAATTAGTATAAACCACAATGCTCT
>JBBYHQ010294435.1:0-21338 GCA_038382645.1 Spergularia azorica
TCAAGGCTAGAACAATGCTGTGAGTCACAAGGAAGCATTTGGTAGGTGCTGGATGACTCAGGGTTGAGCATAGGGACATTCTGTTTGTAGCAATTCGCGCAAGGTGTGCACTGAAACCACGTCAGGTCCATTGCTGTGTCTATGACAGCAACAAGTTCAACTGGTGGTGTGCCAACATAGACACTCATGAGATAATCACCCTGATTTGTGATAATACTAGTATCAAGTAGACTATTTTGCAGCTGTTTTATTTGGTTAAGCCTTGATTCCGAGGCCAGGACTGATTGTTGGAAGCGTTCTCTCAACGACAGGGTTGGGTTGTAAAATGGCGATTTTGGTGAAAATCTGTGCATCAGAGTGACGCTGAAGCCATCATCATGTAACTGAGCTCTAGCTTCAGTGAGACTAGGATGTTGCAGATGAGTGTAGGAAAGTATAGTGAAGACATAAAAGAGAAGATTAAACATTTTGTAAGTACTAATTCTTTAATTTCTGTTTCTTCAGCAGAAAAATTACAGTACAGAGTGTTTATATCAGTGTTTTTCTTAACATTATTTAGTAAACAGTTCTTTGAAATAGGCTTATAATCAGCTACAGATATGGACAACTCAATGTGCATTATTTCCTCAAAATTGCATTTTTCAAGGGACAAAACACACTTAGCATGAAGATTGAAAACAGGATTCAGTTGTCTGTAGAAGTTCCGTCAGAGACGAGGATAGTTAAAATCGAAAAGGTATGTAACAACACATGAAATTATATATATCACAGAGACGGATCATACACAACATTAACGAGGTTCACTAGTGACAGGAAGGATTTAAGCGCAAACAGAATACTTCTTACACACTTACATGACAGAACAAAAACTAAGTTTAAGCAAATTGAAAGCTTATATCAGCTACAGGGTACAGAATTGACAGATTAATTCTTGGTGCAATCTGCAGGTGCAAAAGAAACCTGCTGTTCTTTCAAATCATACCCAATTTTGAAGTTAACTTGAGCTATATTTCCGAATATAGGTGTATCATCTGTAGGAACCATTGCCAAACAAGCCAGATTGTCCACTGTTCTGAAAATATTTTCAGCCTTGAGCACAACATCAGCCCCTTGAAAATTGAACACTACATCAGGGGGATTAAAACCTTGACCCAGGGACTCAGAGTCATAGCAAGGGTCAAAAACCTGGTTCGGGTCAGTCACAGGAGTGAGGGCAATGGCGTCCTTTAGCGCGGTTTTAACCCCGTCATACACATCAGAAGGTAAATAAGTTAAAGTGGTACCAGAGTCGATGATCACGTCCTTTGTCACAGGGACAGAAGAACTATCCCCAACAGTAATACCATCCAGGGTAAGAGAGTAAAACGTTGGAGTCGCGCCTTGGTTGGTGAAAGGAGTTGATACAACTCCCGGACCAGTTACACCAAGGCCAAAACTGAGCTTGCTGTTGACTCCTAATGATACAGGAGTTAAACAGTAGGAAAACTTGTAGTTAATATTTGGGCTAAGTTGCGAAACCAACGACAGTTCCCCTCCCCCCAGACCTACAATGCCAGCTCCATGGGAACCTAAGTCACCTTGCTGGTCATACCCACATCCGAAGATGAAATTAGGGAATGATGTTGCAGGCGAACTGAAACTAATGGTTTCAGTGTTAAGGGCACCTGCGCTTTTAGTTCCATCTCCATATTGTGTGGTATAAGAACAGGAACCATCATTGCTGGTGTCACTTGGTTGACAGCCACTCTCAATGCCTTGCTGGTTGCAAGACTCGAAGTTGCAAGGGATTGAGCGATAGCTCGAGGATTTAGTCAGGTTAAATAGGGGAGAGTCTTGCTTGATGCAACTCTGACACGGGGCGCATTGGACCCAAACAAGGTCGCTCCCAGTGTCAGCAACGGCTGTGTATTCAACCGGGGGAGTGCCTATGGCGATTTTCATGAGATAATCACCGCCGTTGGGGATTATCTCAGTTTGAACATTCTTAGTACTGCCATAGTACGAAGATGATAAACTGACACGGTGGTGGTGTGAGACTGAGCCGAGGGCTAGTCTCCCCTGGCGGGTTTGTTGTGTCCCGGAGGGACTGTAGTAAGGAGAGAGTGGTGAATCACGATGAATGAGATCGACAGAGAAGTAGCCATTGGAAGCCAAGTTTCTAGCATCAACTAGTAACAGATTAGGAAGTAGTAAGAATGAAGATACAATCATTAACAGATCAAAACTAAACAAAGAATGCATTATTGTTTGCTGAGAGATTCTATTAGTGATTACTGATGTTTTATGTGGGAATATACTGGTTACATTGTAGAGGTTTATATAAGCCTCAAAACTTAGCCCTACACAAGATTCCTTCATATTTCTTCCTCTATTCACATTAGTTCCCACCTCTGCAAAGTACCATCCATAATACTTCAATAGAAGAAAACAATAATATTGAAGTGAATCACCAAACATCACATCAAAAGTCGAGTTTAAGACGTTAAATGGACAAGTCGAATTAGCTAAGGGAACAACTATTAGCACTCCACAATGTAAGACCGCAACTCTAAAACACCCTCTCACAAGTTACAGGACTGTATGAATGCTCCGAAGGAGTGCCGAACTGGTGATAGGCTGATAGCAGCTCCAATAAGCAACATCAGTACTTACTGTAGAGCTATCAACATCAGAGAAAGAGGGGAATCTTTCTAACGAAATTTGCGTTTAGAAAGACAAAAAATATTATAGGAAGAAACAGACACAAGTGTGAACCTTCATTCCCAAGAGTGGGCTAATCATACAAAGATAAGAGTGCTTTCTTAATCTTAGGGTTCACACTTGGGGAATAGCAGGGCAATCAGTAAAAAAATCATGCATGAAATTACGCAAAAAAGTGCCACTTTTTACTGAAGAACATAGTACAGGAAAGTCTGAAGCTCAACTATGGTAAAAGGAGAGCAGCTGGAACAACCCCAGCTCCTCAATTACAAAATGTAGAGATTTGTCGTTTCGTCCCATCGCCTCTCCAAAATTCATTTTCCACATTTTGATACAAATGACAATCAAGTTATAATGTACACAAACCGCCCAAGTGAGAAAAAAAATGGGGGCAAAAAAGTGTGAAGAAAGAAGAGGAATGAACAAACACAAAGATATGGAAATTTGAACAGCTACAAGCCACATCACAATGCCTACTACATTTGAAGAATTAGAACTTTAGAAGGATAAATTGCTCACTAACATGACGGACGACGAGGTGTCTTCTCTCACTTGAAGAGTCTTGTAAGCTGATGCGCGCCTCATTTGAAGTCTCACCTGATCAGTGAACCTCATAAATTACGTGGGAAGTTACTGATTTGGCCTTCTTCTAAAACATCCTTCCCGTTTAACTTGTAGCCTATTCTTAGGCGCATTACAAGGGCTTTCTGAAGAATACATAATGTGTTCACAGCAGGTCAGAATGTAGATAGAGATCACCCACTGATGATATCAACTTTAACAAAGCTTCAAATGCAAGCAGAGCCATGTAGGAAATTTATAGGGGCTATGCGTTATTTTATCACGTCAGCAGATTAAGATGCAACACAACCACTATCTTTTACTTGCACCAAACTACACGAGCGATGGTCATTAATTTAGCTCATGCACAAACTGCAAACGTAGCATAATTTAACTGTTCACATTACATTAACATGCATAAATTTTGACTACCTAACCATTACATTTTCCATTTTCTTTTTACTCCGGTTTCATTTTTATTTCCAAGTTTACTGTGTGCTTGTGCAAACTTGCGTGCGCAAGGGTTAGGAGGGCTGAAGAAGACATTCAGATGGTATCTGAAACCGAAGAATATGAAAGACATAATACCTTTCCATGCTGGCTGTTAGTAACGCGTAAACTCTGGACGATCGAGCCATTACCACTAGCTGGAAGCGTAGTGCTGCTTGCTGGATCTAGGCTCAGCTGAAGAAACTGTGAAATCAAACATAAATATTTATTAACTAACTCTGCCTAAAAAGCATTTGAAGAGTTCGCTTCAGATACAAGATTTGAGGGACAGCAATAACTAATAACTTAGATAGAGTCATATTTACAAAGTTCATTAATTCATATGATACCTTGGGAACTGCCGCCTGGAAGATGAAATCAGTATATATGTTCGATGATAAGTTAACAAACGTAGCCTTGATAGATGTAATTTGCGGGTTGGTAGAATCTTTCGAGAAGTCAAACGTCATTTTCAGGGAGCTGCTCTCGTATGCAACTATGGGTGTGAACTGTGGACCATTGCCCTCTGATGTGGAGAAGTAGAATCAGTATTGCACAAGGTGGTAACTCATCAATACAGCTTACAATCAGAATACAGTACCTATTGTTGGCTGACTGGAAGATAAACCATCCAATAAATTCGCAATAGAAGCACTTCCATTGGGAGATGACCCTATTTTGGGCATCGATGAGACTGATGACAACCCCTCCAATGATGCTCCAGAAGTCTGGCTTTCTAGACTCAAGGACAAAATGTCAGGAGTAGCTGAATTATTTGCTGCGGGTGAGCTCCCAATCGACAACAGATCCATTAGCGCATCAGTTCCTGCTCGTTTAGTCTGACCAGAACCTTTATATAGAAAAGGAAACCATTAAACATGCAAGGCAGAAAACCATTCATCAAAACTATGAACTGCAAATCCAAATCGGGTATCTTACATTCATCAAGTCCTGGCTCTATTTATAATAGAAAGAAAGTATGTATAAATTCACCCTAGGACACGAAGTTCCCATTCAGAAAGATTTGTCTAACAATACTGTCTTCTCAAGTAAATTGTCTCTCTTTATGGACTTTATTTCTAAATATTCAAAAGACGATCCAGGTACGAGGTGAAATTGACTGACTAGTCAGTGTTAACATACCACTACGTATCAACATACCAAACATCAAATGTCAAAGTTCTATTCAAAACACACCTGACTGCGATGGTGCAAGTGAGAGATCACCAAGGAGATCTTGTAGAAAATCTCCACCCGAGGAGCTAGGTGCAGGGACATCGTCAGAACTTAAATCCAGTAAGTCAACAAGGGGAGCAGCTGCTGCCTTGGGGACTCCATTTGGAAGATTTACCGATGGCCCATTAGAGCTTGAAACTGCTGCTGGTAAAGAGCCACCCTTTCTTCCGCTGTATGTCGCCTCATCCAATACAGGCATCCGTTCCACCAATGCAGATCTGTAATCATTTCAGTAGCATTGTTAGCCATTCCACCATCATATGCCAATAATCCAAAAGCTAACTGCAATATATAAAAAAGAATATGATGAGGGGTTAGCAAAGACCAACCTAATGTTTTGATGTCTTTCAATAACGGAATTGAATTCAATAGCTCTTTGCTGCAACTCTAGAAGGAGGCTTCCTTTGTATTGCACCAGGATCTCTTTCACCCTCCTGCACAAGGAGTTTAACATAAAAGGATTTGGTCATAGAAGAATATGTCCACACACTTTCAAGTCACGTCTTTAGGCACTACAAAAGTTTCTGCATAACTTTATTCCTGTCAAATCCAAGACATTCAATATCTCCAAAGTTCATATAATGTTCAAGTGAACAAGGTTCAGAAAGATCAGATTTTTTTGTACAATTTCCAGTGATATTTAAAGAAAAAGTCAAATCTTTGCATCCCAGTTGTCAGCGAGTTATATCATTGCCAATAATTATAGATTTAGATATGTGTCCACAATGATCACAGTATAATCGGGATTCAACTATATAATTTGAGGTCAGCCACGAGCCCTTACTGGGAGCAAGCTGGAAATCGAGACGAAAGTTTCAAAAGAGCAGACAAACACATAGCACGAGTGGTAATATCAGAATTGTCACGCTTGATGGCAATCTCAATAACATCAATGGTATCTGACTCCGTCACCTGTTCAGAAAATCAAAATATGCAGTTAACATAATTGCCCCACCCAGGTCAAGGAAACACATAAATAAAAAACTCTTTTTTTCTTTTCTTTTTTTGAGGGGGATAAATAAAGAACTCTTGATACATCATCAACAACAACATCCCAACACCGAAGGGTGCTTCTGTAATGAACCGTTCTAATAATGAACGTTTTTAGGCTGCTTATGCTACTTATCTTAATACACTACCCCAGTGCCCCTTTGAAGACTGGTAGCTAAGGGGAAATTGACCTGTAACTGCAAATTGGGTACACTGTTTCCCAGTTTCCACTGAAAAGACCATATTGACCGAAACACTACATCACAAGGGTCTCTATCCTACTTTTATACTGTAAAGGACATTGACTAAAACATTGCCCCAAGAGACAAACCCAAATGCTCCAACATTATAAAAACACTTACACTTTATTTTACAAAAGAAGCCAATTTAAAATTTTACCGCATCTCCAGGGGAGCCAAAGACTAATTATTCTTTGGTTTTTGAGATATAATGGAATAAAGCAAAACGGCTTATAAAACTGTGTGTGCTTCTTATTTTGTGAAGTAGCAGTCAGTCAGTGCGATTCGAAACAATTTTCATTTTAGGGTCATCCGTGCGCAGCCTCTCTATGTTTTAATAGGGGTAAGGCTTGCGTGCATCCGACCCCCCCTTACCCCGCCTTATGGTGGGAGCCTTTAGGGCACTGGGGTTAAAGATGTTGTTGTATCTCAAGCAGAGAGAAACCATACCCAAAATGACAACATAAGAAGCGAGCAGACCTTCCATTTTCAGACCTAAGGCCCTCTACATGTTTACACCCGGACTCAGTGACACTTATGTAGTCACTAGATTCTTTACTGTAAGAAGATAATAATTGACAAATAAAATGAACTTACAGTTACTGGGTCCTCAATGTCTAGCATCCCAACATTGTTGACCAACATATCACCATATTCTCCAATGCACCAAACTGCCACTTTAACAAGTGTTTCCTGGTGAAAATACAAATTCATTAAAATTTGGATGTTCCAATTGTGTCACAGTTGAATCTCAACAGTTCACTAATGGAATAAAAGAGTGTACCTGCTCAGTTGACACCTGAACAGCTTTGTATAAGGATCTGACTGTGTATCCATGGAGATTGATAGCATTACTTATCACAACTATAAGTCCATGCCATACTTCATCCTTAACATAATTTCCAGCCTACTAAGCAAAACATAAATATCAGTACTTTAAAATAGGCAAGAACCAATGAAGAGAGGGAGAGGGGATCAAACAGGATGCACAGAGACTAGCTTTTTCTTGAGTCTGTATTATAAATTGGCTACTTAACTTTCTCCTCCTTTTCTAAGGATAGAATGTCAGTTCAAACATATGCAGTATCTATAAATGTATCTCATCCCAATAAACAACTGAAGAAACATCACCAAGATGCTAAGACGTGAAACAGGGATTCCAGACCCATCTAAAAGTCTAAAACTAATGCATACTGACCAAGGAACTGCATACCTCAGAAAGAACCTTCATCATTTGATCAATGTACCAGATCTTCTCCGGAGAAAACCTAAAGAAACAAAAGCATTACATTACCCAGTGCCTGTCGGAAAGAAGGGGGGGGGGGTCTTACCCCTATCTTGAGAGGCTTTTACGGAAATCCAAAAGCATAAATAAAGTCAAATAGAAACATCAAATTCTGTGCCAACAGATGCTACAATAACAGAACATATCAGATCAACACATGGAACCATTTATAGAAATTAAATATCAGATTATAAGCACAAAGAAGCAATTACGAGGTAATGCAACTATCCAAATGCCACACACGGAACAAAATAAGTATGCTTTCTAAGATCCAAATCTCATCCCTTTTTTGCCCAATAATCATCGCAAAAACTCCTCAGTCCAACTCTTACATTTGCTAAAAGAGGAGCTTCAAAAAATGCTAGATGGAAATTTGTTTGTAGTTCTTCCGAAAGCAGAAATTGGGGCTTCTGAAGAATCAAATTACTGGAAGCTAATTCAGAGAAATTACACTAAACGGAGACTTTCTTGTCAAACACAAATCACATACATCAATGTTAAAACTTGAAAGGACCATCTGAAACCAAACCAATGACATTTTACGTTTAAATCATGAGGTTTTAAATAAATAATTAAGGTTTTATACATAATGTCATGAAATTTTTGAAAAGTTGCTATCTGAAAACCTTAATTATTAAAGCTAGGCAGGTCTATGATGTCAAAAGTCTGATTAAACCTAAAACCAGGATAGGTTTGAAACTTTGGCCATAGCCTCGCAGTCAAATACTCTGTAGGAGGTTTCTTTAAAGAAGGAAATTTGTGACAAAAATGATACTTGAGGAACAATACATAATAAAATTCAACATCAAAAATCCATGTCAGTTTGTAGAATTGTAGATGTGAAACCGTAGACACACTGCTCTTAAAATGTAGCGCAGGAGAATCATCATATCAATCATCAAACTTGCACACATAATAGAATCCACCAAACTAACATCGTCTTTGGGTGATGGAATCACAGGAGCAAAGTAATGTTTTCGAATAGGTAAAAGGCCAGGATTGATATGCAAGGGAGTGTAATATAACATTCATATATGTAGAGGTGTTTGCATACCATGACCTTCGACAATATCTGACAAATCAAGTAATACATTAATTACACTTCCTACTTGTCACTGTATATCTCCCCTTCATTTCCACCTTGTCACTACTACAGTACCATATTACATCTAAAATTCTGAATACATTGTTATTACGAATATAACAAACCAAGAATAACTCAAACAACTAACAAAGACCTACCATGTGTAAATTGCCTCTTAGCTCTTAATTTCTTGTCTATGAACTACCTACTCAAGATTTCGTTACTGCCATCCAGGTATGTTCGTTTTCCACCAACAACCATGACTCCCAACTCTTCTTTCTCCCATCCAAAGATTAGAAAGAAAAAACAAAAGGAAACATCATCAATGTTACGGATTGATGGTCAATACTGTACAGGCAATCCCAAAGTATTTTTTAGGCACATTAAAATGACGGGTAACTCTTCAAAGTGAGGGATTATAAAGCTGAATGGAATTGGTCCATTCAGTCACAATTTGTCAACAGGTCTGACTAAACCATGTTCACCTAGTTACCAAAGTGAGAAGGGGGGGGGGGGTTAAAGCCTTTCGCCTCTCTTTTCAGTAATTCCTTTGGTTCTACTACTTCAACTTCCCCAACCAACAGTTCCTCCAAACACTGCTGACCAAATTGATGAGTATACCTCTTTCAAATTAGGTATTACTCATGCACAATAGACATAAATAGAGTAACAATAAGCACGAATAGCGACGATCACTTACTTATCAACAATGGAGCAGATTTTGGTAGTCAGATCCTCCTTGAAGTCAAGATCACTTACTTCCAAATAATCGATCAGCTCTTTTGTCAGAGGTTTTAGATTACTCTCATTGACTAGAAGATAAACAAGGTCAAGAGCCCTTTTTCTGATTGAAGCATCTGAATCCTGGCAATGATGGTCAAAAGCGTCTTCATGTGATGTAGAAATTTGACCTCCACAAATTACTCAGTTAAACAGCAGATAATCATCATGGTTATAGCTTGGAAGTCTGAACAGAACAAGAAGTACCTTGACACATTCCAAGATAGTTGTTCGATGCCTTTGTACAGCTTGAGAATCAACATTGATAGCCCTCATCAACATATTCAAAGCAACATATCTGGTTTAACAAACATATCAACCGCTTAAAACAGATAGAACCATGACAGCTGGTAAAAATGCACAAAGCGATCAATTCCCCATTATCATCAAACTAATTGCTTCATACTCACGTCAACTAAAGCACACAAAAAAGCATTAAAGATCAATCTAACATTCTCAAGTCAAAGCTTTTCAAATGCTTAATAGCAATATAGCGTTAAAAACCAATGCCACAGATAGCTGGAAAGAAAAAAAAAAACACAAATATGACAGAAGATAAATTGTTACAACTAACAAGCAGCTGAGAAACCAAGAACAAAAGATTCCACACCTCACATAGAAGCGGTGGTGAACACTACTAGGCCGGTGAAATGTTTCCTAGAAAGTCTTATGCCAACTCCACTGGTGATGGAAACGGTTCAAAAAAGATGGAAGCTAAATATATGTGCAACGGATGCCATTATGGCTAATAGTCTAAACATATTGCATAGAAAATATCCCTCAAATTGACGGAAAGAATTATTACACTCTCGATTGCAATACAGAAAAACACAGATGGCTCTTATGATTATAACATAATATTTCTATATTGGGCCTCAACCATCAGCTGCCAGCCATAAGCCATGCATGAAATGAGAAAACATATAACTCGAAGAGAGTAAATGAAACTTGAGTGCAAACCAAAGTAAAGTACGCACCTGATATTGTTGTCCCTGTTAGATAAAAATCTTCCTAGAATGTTTATGGCAAGCACTCGCAAACCACTATTGTCTTCAATTCTCATGATAGTTTCCACACACTCATAAAGAATGGCATTCCCTGCATTCTTGTTTGACTCTGTTTTTGTTGCCACCTAAATCACATTCAACATTGAAAATGACCAAAAGACGAAGGGAGTCAATAAGCATATACCACAGGGGTTCGAGAGCAAACCAGCAGCATGAAACACTTGAAAATAGACCAATAAAATCCATCTGTACGTAACAAAGAATTTGAATCAAGGTTGAAATTAAAACTTCACTTTGATAGCGGGGAGTCATGAGCATTTTGCTAATGCCAGAATGTTAGATGAAGAACTAAAAATGCTTGAGTGGCCATCAAAAGTTAAAGGAGGGTATTGATTGATAGGATAGACATTCAGTTTTGTCTTTTCCAACCAAGACCTTGATAAAGAAACAGAGAGTTATGTCGAATGAACACTAATAAACAAGATAATGGACGACAACTACATGGACATATTCAGTTTTTTCCAATATAGTTGCTTTCATCTGATATCCCTCATTTTGCTATGAATGCAGTCCTCAATCTATCTTCTTTTGGGGGAGAGATGGATAAGGAACTAAAAAGACTGATTAAAGCTTGCTCTTGTGGACCTTTAGTCAGGAGAAGATAAACAAGAACATGCTTGTTTTGATGTCACATAGACTTAGCTCACATATAAGCACAGAAATATGGAATGAAGCCAACCTCATGACATTATACATTAATGATTTAATCAAAATGTACAAACATGCCAAATAAGTTGCATAACATAAACTGATAAAAGTGTCATTATCAACTCCTTTTTCGTTTATAGAGGAGCATGGTGTGAAGTGCCAAATGAAACATCTGCAGCACAAACACAATAATGTGGGTTCATAGAGCAGAGAAGGAGGAAAGGAATTCAGTGCAATTTTAATAGCACTATCCTGGTGGATTATCTACACTGATAAACTGTTGCTTTTCTTGATTCATTTTCACTACAAATTGCTACCACCACATGAAGACCACAAAGAAATATTTCACAACGCCTCTCCAATTTCCATTTATCATGCTAAGTCCAGGCAACCCTAGTGCCTTTATGATTTAAGCACAAACTTATATCATTCAACAATTCACACCAAATAAGCCGTCATACAGGATAAGTGAAACCAGACACTTCAGAGGACACCCACCAACCTGTGCAAGTATGTCATTCATGCAGTCACTAGCGTCGGCATCACCTTGCCCTAAAACACGCAGAAACCTCAACAGTCTGATGTGGAGGAAAGGATCAGTAATTCCCCCAACGTCATACTCTGGAGCGTATGGACTGTTCACAAGATCCTTTAGAACTCGCACCACCGCATCTGTGCATTTCTGGGAACACGAACAGAAAAACTTATATAACAGTATAATCAACCACGACAAATCTAGCGCACTTCCAATTGAGGAGTAAAATTGAAAACACAGAAGCACAAGTCTGAATTGCAAAGTAAACTCAAATCACATATGAGCAACAAAGGAACATCCCTTTACGAAGATGGGTGGCGGGGTCAGAATTGATCAAATCACAAGTTTACTGATCATAAGTTCTATATGCATGACGTGCAACCATAAAGGAAGACAAACGAACATGCACGCACAACATTATGACTTATATAGCTGACAAAATTGATAGTATATAAGTTATTAAATATGGATATGTAACCAGTATTTTAAGCAGGACCATAGCTACATGTGGCAAAAAGAAACCACTAACCAATCAGGAATAAACCAGACAACTAAACTCAGGCGCAAAACCAGTTACATTAAATCAAGAAAATATCAAATATGAATAAGATCAATATGGAAAAATATACTTTAAATATTAACACACTTTTGCAAAGAACAAGGGATGAAGAAAAAAATGATACCTTTCTGAAATACTCAAGGGCATCTTCACTAACTTTACACAAATCTGTACAAAGTTGCACTCCAGTTATCAAAACTCCGTGGTGCTTTTCTTTCAGCAACGCAGCAGCAGGATTAATGAAATTCTCCGCCAGGTCAGCGACTTTCTTTATAATCCGTATTGAACACAATGCTGCCTATTTGATAGGAAAGTTGTCATATAATTTTTAGTGGTTCCGACATCATCACTATCTAAAAGTGTAAAGCATTCACATGGTAAACATGTATTTGTCAAAACTCACAATGGGCCTCAAAGAACATACACAAGACATGCCACACGGGTAAAGTTGCTGTAGCAACAAATTCTATAAAGGCTTCCATAGAAAAGATCTTATTACTGATGCTAAGCAGTAGCATTTCAAACTACATCATTTACAGGAAATGATAACAACACCTAACAGCAAATTGAATTAATGAAAACAAATGCTGGTCCAATTAACATATGGAAAATTAGCATAATTAGTTGGCCACTCAGATTACATGTTAGAATGAACAGCTAAATATGCAGGGACTTCATCTGCTTGGCACATGGACATTGATCAGTTCTAAAAGAAAAATCTTACCTTTTTGCGCACATTTGGATCCCGAAACTGAAGCAGTCGCTCTACTTCTGGGGCCAGGTCACGGGCCATTTCTGCAGAACAAATGTTCCCGAGAGCACAAAGAGCAAGTCCCACGATGTACTGGTTCGAATGGTTGAGGTCTCTATTTTATAATTTAAGGAATAACGACACCACATTATGAAGCAAGCAATTGCACATAGAACAGAAAAACTTAACAATAACAATTCACAGCATATTAACCACATGCTGCATAAACACCAACATGAAAATCAGGATACTGTTTCAAGGAATTCGTAACCAACATAAGAACTTCTTGTCTTTCATCGAGAAGCAACATAAGCCCGAGGTAACCTATTCTCTTTTCGGGAAATCCAGGAGAGGCAATCAACTTGAGACACTCCATTTGACCAAAATGTGTAGGGTAACCAAGCATATGAATGAACATAAGCTTAGCCATATTTCGATGCCTATACTCCGGGTCATTATCGCTAATGGCAGTACGAATAGCTGCACACTCTTTTCGAACAACTGCACGTTCCTCTGCTGCTGTTTTACAAGCTCGTATCGAGCGAATCATGTCCCTGCATCGAAATACCACAACTTTTCTGAATTCGGAACGAAAAGTCGAAAACCTCAAACACAATCTAACAACCTAAAGTCCCAATCCACCAATCTTCAACTACACAATTCAATCATAATAACAATTGCATTGTAATAACAACTCAACTACACATTCAATTGACCCCATAATCTTAAAAAGAGTAAGAGTGACGCTACATTTACAACATCAAGATACAATTGAACCAACAAAAATTCAATGACAAAACTTGCACATTTAATTACAACCCCACTAACAAAGAAAAAGTTGCAAACTTTACGAAATTATAATCAAAACAAACAAAATCAAAGGAAAAACTTGATCTGGGAAATTTTGAAATAATTGAAAACTTACCTCAAACGGGTTCCAGAAGAAAAGGGATTCATGATTTGGTCCAGTGTTGTTGAGCTTCAACAAGAAGAAACCCTTGATTTGATTACCCCCAAAAAAATACCCAATTTCCAAAATTGAAATCAAGGGCACAAATCAAATCTGAAGTGTGATCCACAAGGAAGAAAAAGATCAAAACTTTGTAATAAGATCAATGAGAAATGAGTGAGATCTGGGGATATATTGGGGAAGGAAGAAAGAGAGAGTGGGGGGGAAGAAGAAGAAATAAAAAAGATGAGATTTTTGAGTGATTTAATTTAATTAATAAAGTGAAATTGGGGTTTCGATTTCATTTTTATTACATCTGAATGTGAATTGCTTCCCCAAATTCGAAAGGAAAGAAATTACAGCTTGTGACAAAATTGTAAGTTGTAACATGTAAAAACTGTAAGATTAGCAAAAACAAATACGGAGTGTGTCAAAAGTCACTTGCCAAATCGAGTTTTCTGTGTACACCGTTTTAACATTAAAATGGATTTTTATGAGATGGATCTCTATTTATTGATGTATCGAAAATTGTTTGTGTTCCACATGAATGGAGTCTAAACAAAGAGTTGTAAAGCTACTCACCTTTAGAAGATGGGTATGTATCGAAAATTGACAAATTGTTGATATCGTAATAAATTTGTATTTGTCGTCGAATGATTTTAGTGGCGTATTAATAGTGCCAAGGTCCATCATTTTCACAGATAAATTCAAATTTGTTATCTCCATGACGTTTTTACTGATTTATAGGTTCTAAATTTTGTGTATGGAAATTGACGAGTTACTTGTCTTTTAGACGTTGAGAACTTGCATATCATGCATTCTGATCAGGCACACAAACATTGGTATATGTGAGTTTTTTTGTTACTAAAGGGGTGACGATCATTTGAGTTAGTGCACGAGCAACACTTTGATAAGTCGTGTATGAGAATCAAGGTCGTCTAATGGTTAAGAAACCAACCAGCATGTCCCGGATTCGGATTCGAACTTTAAAGTTCAATCATCGTCTATTCTCTATCTACCTGATACCCCAATTCAAATCGGACTCAATCCAACGTCATTGGAGGATTCGACTCAAATCGGACTAAATCCAATGCCGCAAACCAAAAGATGTTCCACTAGTATTTGTCGAACATTCCAACTCTCACTTTACCTTTGTCCAGCTTTAGAGAAGAGGAAAAACTTTAACCTAAAACCACATTGATCACCCACACAAGAGCAAAGAGTGTCGTTTCCATGGAATTTCTCCGATTTCTTACCCTTTTCACCATTTTCAACCTACTAATCTTCCATGGTATTAACCCTCCTGTAACTCCAGTAATTACACTTTAATTTTACCACTAACTTTTTTTTCTTGATCTTATTTCTGGGTTTCAAAGTTCATAATTTTTTACTGAAATACTGCAGTAATTATGTTTAATTTACACAGGGTATGCAGAGAAAATCATATATGAAGATGGGTACACAGTAAAAACAGTTGATGGCAATAAACTGCAAATAAACCCTCGCTCAGTTATTTCTCGATCAGACTCACATGACTTTCTTCTCCTTGATTCTTCATCAAGTGTGTTCTACACGCTTTCTTTCCCACTTTCTCAAGGTTACATCTTTTCTTGCTCATCCTTTTGTTATTATTTTTTATTGTTGTTATGTTGATACAAATACTGTTGAAAATGTCTGATTGTTCATCCATTTATTACTTTTTGAAGAGAAAGGAGTAATCCATTTGATTCTAGTGTTTTTATTTTCTTCTTGAAGTTAAAGTTTACTTTTTTGGGAAGGATTTTTGTTGGATATTTAGTTAACTTTTATGGCATACGCAAGACGGTTATATACTCCGTATGAGTGTATGACGATTCATGTTAGCCGACCCCAAATCATTTTCCAATTAAGGCTTTATTAAGGAACATTGTATGTGTTGGTTATACGATGGAGCAGGGTTTTAATAATCTGTGCTCTACCTACAGCTTTAGTGAATATAACCGTTTTTGATGAATATGACAAATACTTCATCGTAGATATAACATTTTCCGATGAGTGAGAGCGTGGAGTACCATGGAGATGGCTCCATAATACAATTTGCTATGTTCAGTTAACAAATACCGTACTCCATTGTATTTAGGTCGAAAATGAGCTATTGATGGGATATTTTAGTTGTCTTATCTTTAATGAGTCGCAGAGGCTAATACAATGGGGGTTAGGACTTGGACGTCTCTAGACTACTATACCCAATACTTGCAACTGAACAACCGGACCAAAAGTTCACTGGTCTCGTCTCTATACTGTTTAAGAGTAAGATTGGTGTAAATATGGACACTGATAACTTGTTGTGGACATGTAGTTGTAGCTTTGATAGTATACTAATTACATAAGTGGTTCTTTTACTTCTTTGTTTAAGTTATGATCCCAAATTTCCTGGTTACTAGTGCTAAATAATTTGCTACCATTAACATCAAATAAAAGTGGTTGTTCTAGAGAGGGGATTAAGTGGGACCAGATATAACATCGCTCACAAAAGTGGGGAAAGTATCCTGATTGTGAAACTTTATCATCCAAGAACTTTAGATCTTCAATTAAGCTATGATTAGAGACGTTGGAGTTGTGTATCCAATACTTGACTCCATAGAAGAAATGGATTCTCAAACACTTGATTTGCGTTTGCTGCTCTTTGGTCGATATGTCTAGTCATAAATGCTAGACAGATAACGTTATGGCATACTTGTACCTCCATGAGGCAGCTTTTCATTATGTGTCACATATGAACAATGTGTTACTATATGACATGTAAGTATGTAACACATGTTTGTTGGGCTGTTTAGAGAGTATCCTGAAGAGGTTTGCTGGAAATGGGATCGGGTATTCTGACGGTGATGCACCTTCAGCTACATTCAACAAACCTTTACTGTGGATTTGAAGGGAAATGTATATGTTGCTGATAGAAGCAATATGGCTGTTCGAAAGATTAGTCGCTCAGGTACTATTTACATCTTTCTCTTTGAGTCTCCTTAACCCTTTTCTTTAAATGTTGGTACCAGTATTAGTAGCTTACTTCTAAGAGCATCTCATTCTGTGGTGAAATCTTCCGAAAACTTGGTCATGATTCTGTTGCACGCCGTAGTACGAGCCTATGACGTTATCTTTTTGGTTGAGACTTGAGATGACTGTATGACATGTACCAGTACCTGACCGAAACCCTAGTTCCACAAATGGTTTCACTGTTGAAGCAGTCGGCTGAAGTTGTAAGTTATTAGTCCACAAACATTGAGTAAAGTGCTAGGCTATGATTGTAGCATTTGAGCTGATTTTTGCCTGGCTAAAGGATCAGGCACTTAGGTTTGGATGATTAAAGGTTAATTGGAAGGAAGTCCTGAGTTGGTTGGAGAGCTTTGAACTAGTAGTGCATGGCCAAGAGATCAGGTGTCCCTATATCAAGCCAGGGACCCCAGACTTACCCCAACCTAACTTTATCTTAAATACAGCTTTTAAGTAGATTGAAATATTGCAGCGCAACCTGACCTTAAACTTAACAGCTGCAACCTGACCTGCAGCAGTTGCAACAGCCAACGGTATGACAGGCTGACATGACTTTTTCTCATATGGCTTTAGACGCATCGATACCTTCTCACCACTTACTTGGCACTTAGGCATGACAATGTGACATTTTTTTATCAAAGTCAAACTTTTGTGTTTATCGTGAATAAGCATGAACTGATTTGTATATTGGGGAAATTGACTTTAGTTGTGCTTAGTAAGCAACTTTCTATATCTTTCATGGAGACTCAAATTGTAATTTACAATCAACCCTTCTAATTGGAGTTTAACGCCTCTAATGAATAGGGTTGTACCGTGAGGAATAGAACGCATAGCTGAATAATTAACAATGGCATGTGCCTATAGTTGATTAGGTTTTTATCTTGTACTTCAGCCTCAGCAAGACATAATTTTATATGAATATGCTTTGAATTATCGATTGAGCTTCTTGACACCTCCTATCACTGGGACGATGTTTAGGTGTCACGACCACTATTGCGGGTGGTAACTCGAAGCCTGGTCGTGCTGATGGACCTGGAAAAAATGCAACATTCTCTGAAGATTATGAGCTAACCTTTGTTCCAGAGATGTGTGCTCTGCTGATTGTAGACCATGCTCAGAAATTGATCCGTCAGATTGATCTGAAGCAAGAGGACTGTGGTTCTTCCAAATCTGGTATCTTCCTGTCCGGTATCACATCTGAATGAACACTATGTGCTCCTTACGTGTGAAATCTTGGTCATTCGTACTTCTGCTTTTTCTGCCCCCCTCTCCTCAAAGGTCCACGTGCATATTATATTCATATGGGTACAAGCAACAATAACATTATCCAAGTACCTTAAAGGCTCCAGCCATGAGGCGTGATAAGGGGGGGGGGGGGTTCGATGTATGCAAGCCTTACTCCTACGTTGAAAACATAGAGAGGCTGCTTACAGATGACCCATGATGAAAATTGCTTCGAAAATGGCACAGACTGGCTGCTACTACACAATGGAAGAAGCGCAGACAGTTTTGTAAGCCATTTTGCTTTATTGCTATGTGCAAGCATAAAGGAAAGAAGGGGTCTTTAAGAAAAACAAACTGGAATACTAGTCTCCAGTTATTTAGATAAGAATGTGAAATTCAAAGGTGAAATCGATAATCAGATGGATGTAGAAGTTGCAATTTAACCTTCTTTGGCTGAATATTTGCCCCTGGAAAGCATCTAATCTGATAGAATGTGGTGCATGCTTACATAAAAGTTCAGCAATAACAACAGCGATGGTGCTTAAGTGGCTCTAAGATGGTTTGATGTTAACTATATTGATGTTTACTATGGTCTGGTCTGTAATCTTTGGGAGTTTTCTTCGGTGTTAAACTAATTGTTAGCTGACTGTGCGCAATCTCTTATATTTGAATGATGTTCTGTGTTTTCTTCAATTATCAAGCAGTCTTTAGCAGTATTCAATATTGTAATGGAGAGTACAATATTGTTACACTCCTGGAAAATCATCCTTAGGTCCTGTTGTGATACTGTCCTATGGCTTCTTTAGGTTTGGGGATCACGGCAGTATGGGCTTCAGCACTGATAGTTCCATGCCTGGTTGGATTAGTAATTGGATTCGCAATTCGTCCTTACATAATGCCACAAGTAAGTTTTGCTTCCGCTATTTTGTCCCAAAATCACTAGCTGGGACTTCTCTTAGCCATTCTAAACAAATTTTGTAGACAGGATGGGTTCAATCTTCTCAATCTCAGCAAGTCATGGACACATTACCAAATGAAACTGGAGAAACAAATACGGATGCTTTACTACGGCAACAGAAGCGCAATTGTTAGCTCAGCGCTTGTGTTTCTTAGGCAGCTTGCTATGCTGCTAGTGTCTCATGTAACTCTTATGTTTGGGTTCACGATAAAAAGACCCGAGTCTAGTTCTAGAACTGTAAATAAGGACCTTGTTTCTCTGTTGGATTGTGATAACTCTAGTAGCTCAGGGTGTCTAATATCAGAAAAGTATGCTAACCAGTTAAAGGATCTGATAACTTCTGATGGGAACCTGGGATCATCAGGCGACGGTAACAACGTTTTGAAGCATGAAGATGCAGAGGAGAAAAATGGCAACCACCCTAGGCAGATTGAGGAGCTGATGCAGTCGAGCATTAAAGACTTTGGTGAGGATGCTCATAAGTCAGTTGCACTCGATGGTCCGTTCCTTGGAGTGTCTAGTGTAGTCAAGAGGAAATGAAACTTCTTCTGCTGAGCTTCTGTAAATAACTGAGATGTTAGCTGTGTGTTTATGTTCACCCTTCAACGACATTAGTAATGTTTGTGGTTGTGGAAGTGTAGATTTCACGCTACCTCTTCTCTGCCTATGATCTCTTTATCTTTGCTTCAAGTGTTGCTGTTTTTCTGTGTATAGAAGTCAAATGCTAAGCTTCAATAATAAGAATCTTGTATATTTTAATGTCTGAAGTTGATGCTTTTTTCTTCTTTTGAGTAAATCAGCAGTTTGCAGCACTCAGATCAGACAGCTGATGGTGGAGCAAATTAGTTAGATACTGTCATACCGACTGTTTAACACTGTACTGCCAACGGTAAAATATCATGGCTCGTGCTAAGCAGATTGATGTGGAATGTATCCCAATGTTTCGCGTTTGATTTCCAAGTTTTTACTTGCACTTTCGAGTTTCCTCGTGTACTCGATTATTCAAGCAGAGCAAAATTTAAGTATCTTCTCAGGATGTTTTGATCTTGATCGTTAATAATCGCTTTTATGTTATCATCTCGATTGGCCTACAAAGTCATCAAGAGGTGTAGAAATAGCCGCGTCCAAAAGGAGTTCTTCGATGTACGAAATACTGACATGGACACCAGGGACCCTTCATCTTTTGTACTGTATATACTAGCATCCAAGCGTGGAACAGTAGTTGCACTTTGTAAAACTAATAAAAGAACACTTGAGCAGCCAATAATGGAAATCTCTATTGCAGATTCTGCTGTTTGTTTCTGTCTACATCTGCAGGTGCTGACAGTAAGAAACTGGTGATTTCTCAGCACATATTCTTGCGACAACAACGCACTAATTCTGACATTTCCTTGATTAACTAACTATATGGTAAAACTCTCTCTACGTAGATAATGGTGTAGTTTTTCTCCGGGAATCTGGATTATAAAAATGCAGCAAACAACAAACATACCACAACTATCAATGGTCCATAAGTTTTATAGCAAGTTGTCAAAACATTTGGATTCTAGTCCTGTAAAACAATATGGAATTCTAGATGTATCTTCAAGGATCAGCTTGATCAGATACAAACAAGATGCTTAAGCCCTAAGCGTCGCGATATGATCGGAAAACCCATGTGGGGGATGATGGATTTAAGCTTTTCAGACTCTTTGGGATCAAGGGATATCAACTTTGGAGTTGGGATCATGCCCACCAGAGATTTTTAATGTGTGGTGTTCACAAATTGTGGCCTTTGGGAATGTAGAAAGGAGGACAACCTAAAATTAATCTAGTTGTCTGGGCAGTGATGGCTCGGGTTCAATTCATGCCCGTTTCTCGGAGACCGAACCCGGCCTTTACCGCCTTACCCTCCTTCTCCAAGCAAGAGAACATGGTAGGAAAACAAGAAGTTAAGCTTGAATGGACAATGAGAGGATGGACATTGTATTACTGACTTCAATATACCAGTACTCATAAGGATGCCATTACTTTACTCCTACTGTCATACAAAAGCCATTGATGGGTAGACGATGTAACGACCCCAAAGTGAAGATATACTACTCGGTACGACTTCTACTACTACTTCAAAAAGAGATCAAGATATCGATCTATATGTTTCTTAAGGAATGAGACGAAGACATAATATGTGCTAACAAATTAAAGATCAGACTTATGTATAGGATGGGAAGCCACGGGTGTACCCAGTTCTGTACCGAATAGTTGAATCCATAG
>JBBYHQ010294448.1:0-21337 GCA_038382645.1 Spergularia azorica
TCTTTGGATATTGAATGTACTTTTGAAATCATGTAATTGTGCATTTTATATACAGTTTCTTCTAAATGTGCATTTTAGTTATTCTAAATGTGCATTCCGCATCTACTCTATGTATTATTTATTGATGGAGGCGGCTTATCTTCTGGACTGTGGTTGGCGTTGGCCGGAGTCAACCATTGTCACCGGAATAAGAGAAAGATGGAGGAGAGAGAAATAAAAGAGGGAGAGAGAAATTGGGGGACGATGAGGAGGAGTCGGGTCCGCGGTGGTGGGGATTTGTGGTGGCCGGCGTTGGCTTGTCGTGGTGGTGGTGTCGAAGTTGGTGCTGGGTGGTGGTGGACAGTTGTGGTGAGGTGGTCGGGGTTGGGATGGGGAGGAGAGAGAAATGAGATTGGGAAATTAAATTGGGTGGGTTTAATTTTATTTTCCAGATTTAATTGTAGCCCATGATAGATGTGTTCTCATGGTTCTCATGGGAGAATGTGTTCTCATGCAAACCGAACCCTACTATGTTAATTACATTAGTTAGGAAGTCATTTGGAATCTAATATAAACACAAATCACAATTATGAATCAATAATTTAAAAAAAAAAAAGGAATCAATGTAAACTAGGGACACCATTTGCATTAAATTGGAAAACTCAGGGACACCACATACACAAATTGTAAAACTGGGGGACACCATGTGCACAAAAGTGTAAAACTCAGGGACACCACGTGCACTATGTTTTTCACCAATAACATAATTTCGGGGAAACAAATTCGAAAAATCAATATTCGAAATTATTTTTGGAAAAATCAATATCTGGATTTTTTTTTTTTTGGAATTTTTAGAGAATTTTTATTTTTTATGTATTCTTTTATTATTATTTTTTTATTAAAATATAATTAACAACACTAATTATTTTCCCGCCAACCACGCACTAATGATGTCCAAGTCATCACTTAACGGAATTCTGTTAACAGAGTTAGACCCAGGGACACCATAGGCCGCGTTGTGTAAAATTGAGGGACACCAGAGAGTAGTAGTTTCAAAAGCAGAGACACCATGTGCAAAATGTCAAAACTCAGGGACACCACGTGCATTTGCCGAATAAACTAAAGATAAAGAAGATAACAGTGTTAGACTACGTTAGTACAAAAAACACCATTTCGCAAACTTCGGGAGCATTTTAGGTAACTCGAAAATTTGAAGTGTACACCTGAAAATTTCGGATATCTTAGGAGTACCCTGCAAAATATTCTTTTGTTACCGATTATTTAGTAAACTAGTTTACTGCCCGGGTTACGCCCGAGTTAACTTTCACAATTAAGTTATCGCATTTATCAATAGCATTAAGATAAGTGCAAAATGACAATAATTTAATTTGGAAACAATAAGTTTTTTTTAATGTGCTTTTTAATTGTGATGCCACGTGGCACGTGGCATGGGAGCTGGCCTAATTGAAGTCGGTGAACGTGATATTGGGAAAAAAGATAATGGGTTGGGGTCTTTATCCATTTTTTTATTTCTATTTGGAAAAAAATCTTCATTTACGAACATGGAAACTAATATCGTATGTATGGTTAATTCAAAAAATATCATACGTATGGTACTCCGATCATGCCTCCTTTTTTCAAAAGTTACTAGTTGTTGGGCCGCGTGCAATCATTATTAGGATTCATCGGGTTGTGAATAATTGGCAATCGAGAAGGCATGGAGTATAGTCGTATACCTAATATGTGATTCATATATACGAGTAGTTGTATATGCCGAGCGAGTGGGGGAGTAATTGAATATATGGTGTTTTATATAACAAAGTCAAAAACACCATATTAGCATGTGATTAAATACTATTCGATTCGTATGCATATATACAAAACATCGGGTTTACAAAAACAGTATAATTCAGCAGAAACTCGATGCCCCTATAAAATATGGACAATGACATACAAAATCTTAGTGCATATCTAGGATCTTACTATCTTTCTAAACCTACTCCGTCTCTATAAACCTAAAAGACAAAAAAAAAAAAAAAAAAAAAACACCTTTGCCATTATTGTTCCTCAGGCTAGGAGTGGGTCTCCATGATCATTCCCAGCTTGGTTTTACTTCGTCAACTTCTTCATATCTTTAAGTTTCCGAAAGTTTTATGTTTGTTGACGGTAAAAACTCTCCTTATGGGAGGGTTGTTCTCCTCTTTATTGGTTTTTCTATTCCCCTCTCTCCATTTTTGAGCTTGTGTTGTGCTTGGAGGTGTTAATATTGGAAGGTGCACATCTGGAGTTTTCACTTCAATGGTTTGCAGATCTACAAGCAAATGTTGTGAATATTGTGTTCTTAGCTCATAAGGGAAAGATAAGGTGGAATACTCAAGATCTTTTGTACTCCTTTAATCTCTATGTTTAATGAATTATAACACAAACCCTCGTGTTCTTCTCTACCCATAAAAATGCAGCCATATCGAGAAGTATTTATGGACCATCCGGCTTCATGAGCAAGGAGTTGTGCTTGACCTGTTTATTTAATTCATTCGGATGTAAGGTTATTGGTATTACTTTAAATCGAACATATCGTAAGATTGACTTTTGTAGTAAATGCTGTTTGGCGTTTTATTAATGATAATACTTACATTTCCCTAACAAAAACATACAAAACCTTTAGGCTATTTGGGATTGAAACCCAAAATTTGTGCAAGATCGCACGTTACTTTACCATTGAGCTAATAGCCTATTAGAAAGAGTCAAATACGCACAACTAAAATTAGATGAGAAAAGAGATGAAAAGTCCTTCGGGAGCCCTATAAAGCACAACTAAAACCATAAGTAGGCAACCATATCCTACACCACTGTGACTAATGTACGTATGTTTTGACATCAAATCACTTCCTTAATTGTTTAGATAACATGCATAAATTAAGTCATAAACTATTGATGAGAAAGCAAAATTGATCTATTGGCAAAGTTAATGGTCAACTCAATTTTGAACATGTCTACTTAACTTGTATGTGACAGTATACTAGTAAAATCACTATAAGGTCTCAATAAAGTATATGTCTCCATCAGAAGAACAAAGCATAATTTAGTAATTTACACGACAATATTTCACAATTGAAATGATTGCTCAAATTACAAATTGTTGTTCCCAAAAGCTACCTAAAGCTAGCCCTGGGATAAATATCGTAGAGCTCGCATTTTACTTGATGTTACTAAGCCCTTAAAACGTAGACAAAGAATTAGGGGCACCTCTGGAGTTAAGAAGTGGGTAGAGATTAAGTATGAGAGGCTTCCGTACTTCTGCTTCTCATGCGGAATTATGGGGACATAGTGACAAGGATTGTCCCAATGTGGATGATGAAACTGGTGGTGCAGGGGCAAAACCATGGGGGCCGGGGATTAGGGCGTCTCCGCGCCGTGGCGCGGCTGTGACAGTGGAGGAGATTGAGAATTTTAATTCTTGCAAGAGGATTCTGAAGTTTGACAGTGCTAGTTCAGCAAAGTCCCATAGCTCTCGTACCCCCCCGAGACAAGGAAGAGTGGAGAAGGAGTAGGGAAAGGCCAGTTGACACAAACTTGCGATAATGTAGTGGCTTCTTTGCAGGAAGAAAATGAAAGGAGTGAGGGGAACAGAACCAGAGAAGAGGGAGCGATGGTGAATCAAGAGTGCTCTGCCATTTGTGAGAAGGGGAAGGGAACTGACTATGTTCTTGGACCTGAACCAAAAACACAAATATGTCTCAAATCAAAAAACCCCAACTAGGGCATGGGAAGGGAAGAGGGGTATGAACAAAGTCATACGGGGAGTGAGGGGGTGAACACACTGGACAATGGGAAGGGTGTGCGAAATTTAAACGTTTGTATGGGAGGGAGAATAGTAGGCTGGGAGGAAAAGACCAGGTTGATGATATGATGCCATTAGGGAAACGAAAAGAAGGGGAAAAGGGGGCTGTTGAGATGGAGGTTGATAATGAGAGTCGCTCGGTGCTCAAACGCTCTCGCATGGTTGGTGAGGGGGGCTGTGCAAGTGATATGGTTTCTAAAGTAGCGGCGATTGGTGGTGACCAATCCCGCGAACAACAATAAAAATACTGAGTTGGAACGTTCTGGGGCTGGCCAACCCTCGAACTGTGAATGCCCTCCGAGATTGGTGTAGAAGAGAGGAACCAAATTTTGTCTTTGTCATGGAAACCATGATTGTAGATAGTGAACTGAAGAAAGTGAGAGAGAAATGTGAGTTCCAACATGGCATTTGCTTAAGCAGTCGAGGTAATTTTGGAGGGCTGGGTTTTTGGTGGAAGGATGTTGAAGTGAATACCATCTCGTATTCTAAGAATCACTTCCTTGCTGAGATTCTTGATAATTTTGGGGTCCCGAGGTGGCATGCTATTGGAATCTACGGTTGGCCTAAAACTGAAAACAAGCATAAAACATGGAGCTTAATGCAGCGCTTAAGATCTATGTCTGACCTACCAACCATATTTTTTGGAGACTTCAATGAGATTCTGGGTTCTTTTGAGAAAGATGGCGGTGCAGTACGGGGTGAACGACACATTGACAATTTCCGTGATGCTGTTGATTTATGTGGTCTCAAGGACATGGGGTATACAGGGAGTATTTTTACTTGGCAAAGGGGAGTTGTCCGTGAACGTCTGGACAGATTCTTAGACTGTGATGTTTGGTGCAGGCTGTTCCCAGATGTAACCGTTAGGCACCTACCTAGATACCACTCCGATCACTCTCCAATTCTCCTTTGCCCCACTGATTCGTTTTGCCAAGCCAACGGAGGGAAGCAGTTCAGATTTGAACCCCTGTGGTTGTCCAATGATGTGTGCATTGAAATCGTGAGAAAGTCCTGGTGCTCGACCCCATCTCTGACCCTACAGTGAAAATCAAGGCATGCGCTAAAAATCTTTCAGCGTGGGCATCGATTACTTTTGGTGACATGAGGAAGAAGAAACGTAAGGTCGAGAACGACCTTTGTAGATGGCAAGCTCGACCACCTTCACAAGACATGTTGTTAAAATGCAAGGAGCTAGCTACTGAACTAGATGAGCTGTTTAGGCAGGAAGAAACCTTTTGGCACATAAGAGCTCGAGCAAATGAGCTGCGAGACAGGGACAAGAACACAGCCTACTTTAATCACAAAGCAAGCCAACGGAGAAAACGCTACTGTATAAAGGGCCTAATCAGTGACGATGGAGTGTGGCAGACAGGGGAAAACAAAATTGAACAAATGATTACCACTTATTACTTTGATATTACTTTGAGTTGTTTTCAACCTGCCCCGTGTCTGGCTACGAGGATGTTCTGGATGGGATCACAAGAAGAGTGCCGCTGGAAATTAACAGAGAGTTGGATAGTGAACCAAGAGGAGGACATTTTCATGGCGCTGAATCAAATGCACCCCAACAAAGCTCCAGGCCCTGATGGTATGCATGCTTTATTTTACCAAAAATTCTGGAGTATTGTAGGAGGGGATGTAGTAGCTTTTATTGGAAGATGGTAGAGATACATGGAGGACTTGAGTGGCCTAAACCAAACATCCATTGTTTTGATACCAAAATGCAAAGACCCAAAATCTCTTGCTGAATATAGACCAATTAGTCTTTGTAACGTTCTTTACAAGATTGCCTCAAAACTGGTTGCTAATAGACTGAAGCCTCACCTATCCAACCTTGTGTCCGAAAATCAAAGTGCTTTTGTTCCTGGGCGTTTGATTACGGATAATGTTTTAGTGGCCTTCGAGACCTTCCATGCTATGAAACGTAAAGGTGAGGGGAAGGAGGGCACTATCGCTCTTAAACTTGACATGAGCAAGGCTTATGACCGCATTGAATGAGCTTTCTTAGAGAATGTTATGAGACGTTGTGGTTTTACGGATAGTTGGATTGACAGAATAATGCAATGTGTTAATAGTGTCCGTTTTTCTTTTTACTACAATGGTCAGGTGCGAGGCTCAATGGTTCCGAGTCGTGGATTGAGACAGGGGGATCCCATCTCCCCTTATCTCTTTATTTTGTGTGCTGAAGCCTTTTCTACTTAACTTTTGAAGGCAGCTTCTGAAGGTAAAATTCATGGTGCTCGTGTGTGTAGAGACGCCCCACGTATTTCTCACCTTTTCTTTGCAGATGAACCTCCAGGAATGTTCTGTTTTAGCTAAGATTATTAGCCAATATGAGAGATCATCCGGCCAGAAGATTATCTACTCTAAGTCAGAGGTTTGTTTCAGCAAGAATGTCACATCTACCAGGAGAGCGGAGATACTGAGCGTCCTTCAAGTACGAGAAGTGGAAAAGCATGAGAAGTATTTAGGCCTACCTACCATAATTGGTAAGTCTAAGAAAGCGGTGTTTGCTTGCTTAAAGGAGAGGATATGGAAGAAATTGCAAGGCTGGAAAGAAAAATTGTTGTCAGCACCCGGGAAAGAGATTCTTATCAAAGCGGTGGCTCAAGCTATACCAACATATATGATGAGTGTTTTCCGCATCCAGGACACTCTGTTGAATGAGATCCAATCTGTTCTCGCACGATTTTGGTGGGGTGCACGAGGCACATAAAGAAAGATACACTGGAAGAGCTGGGATTTTCTTTGCATGCCGAAGAGTGAGGGAAGTATGGGTTTTCGTGATTTACATGTTTTCAACCAGGCTCTCCTCGCTAAGCAGGGATGGCGACTCATCACAAATACGTCTTCTCTTCTCTTTCGTGTTCTCAGTGCCAAATATTTTAAGGATGTAAACTTCAAAGACGCTCGGAGGGGTTTCAATCCTAGTTACACGTGGATAAGTATTTGGGGAGCCAAATCTCTGTTGCTCAAGGGCCTCAAGTGGCGAGTAGGAAACGGCATGGGTATAAAAATATTGGAGGATGCTTGGTTGCCAGGGGCAAGTTGTACCCGTGTTCCGACACCGACCCCGTTAATTGACAATGACATGCTTGTTTTTGACATTATCGACACATCAAGAGGGGAATGACGCTCTGACCTTATTGACCTTATGTTTGAAAAGGATGACGCACAACTGATCAAGGAAATACCTTTGAGCCCACGACTTCCGAAAGATACATTGTACTGGTGGGCTACTAAGGATGGGATCTATACAGTGAAGTCGGGCTACTGGCTCGGTAAGCTTGGTCCCAGGTCTCATGGGGCAGCCCCACCTTGTTTATGAAAGTAAGTTTGGAACCTCACTACCCTCCCAATGCAGAAACATTTTATCTGGAGGGCTTGTGTGGGAAGTCTTGCAGTCATGGACAACCTCCATTTTCGACACATTGTCCAGTCTTCTTCTTGCTCCATCTGTGGTGGCGACAAAGAATCTGTGATGCATGCTATTTTCTGGTGCTCGTCCTCTAGGAGGATATGGGAGTCAAGTGCTTATTTAGAGCTCGTACAGACAGGCCCTACGTCGACTTTTAGGGAACTTCTGGAATGGGTTTTCGAGAAGGTAAGCCATGACGATCTATGTCTTTTCCTAGCCCGTGCTTGGGCTGCTTGGCGATGCCGCAACGTGCAAATTTTCAATAAGAGCATTCCTAACCTTGAGACCTTAATCGCTGGCCACTCACGACTAGTGCTGGATTATTGGGCTTATGCCCCTCGCGTGTTTGCGAATTCTGGAAACCGACTCCCTATCTCAAGCTCTCACTGGTTTACCCCTCCTCTTGGTACGATCAAGGTTAACACGGATGCGGCTACTTTCGATGGTGAACAAGTAGGCTTAGGAGTTGTTTGCCGTGACGATCGAGGAAATGTAGTGGCAATCGCTTTTAAGAGACTACAATGTAGATGGGATGCAGCTCTTGCTGAAGTCGCTGCGGGAAGGTTCGGCATGCAAGTCGCACGTGACATGGGTTTCAAAGATGTTGTGTTGGAAAGTGATGCCCTAGGTATGATCACAGCTCTTCAAAACGTCTCCACAGGTCGTGGAGTCGTTGACCTCTTCCTTGATGATATTTGCTCAATCATGCTTTGTTTTGACACTTTTCTTTGTAGTCATGTTAAATGGGCCGGAAACACCGTGGCTCACCTTGTTGCTAGACACTCTCTCGATAGTGGGTGTGAACAAATCATTGTAACCAACTTTCCGCAGGGTGTGCTATCTCTTGCTGAGCTTGATATGAATGCGTAACTAGTGCTTAACCTCAAAAAAAAAAAAAAGCTACCTAAAGCCATTTTCGACAAAAATGTGCAAAAGTTAAAGGAAGGATATAAGAGGCCATACAACAAAAAAAAAAAAATCAAAATTTTTTTTATTTCTTAGTGAGGTTTGCTATTGCATCAGCATGTTAATAACGGTGTCCCCTATAATGAGTACCAACTCGTAGCGTCTCTCAACCCGCCTCCCACCTGTAAGCCGTAATCTATCCGCGTCCGAAACCGATACTACCACGACTCCACGAGTCTACACTTTACGGTCTACAACTCGACATCAGGCACACTTGAGAACAAACAAACAAATTTACACGGCAACATTTTCAAATTTAAATCCACCACACACGCTCTCCTCTTTTCTCACTCTCTTTTTTTCCAGCTGCCCTCAAAGCCCTAACCAAGAAAATTAATGAATTGAATATCGCCGGCAATCGGCCACCGCCGCTGACGCTACCCAATACGACGTCGTTCGATCTCCTCCGATTTTTTTTTTTTGGTCGATTTTTTTTAGAAAAAACATTTAATTGGCGGAAATTCAATATTGTTGAAGAGGAGCAGTTTCCCCCCAAATCAATTTTGCAGGTAATTTCCAAACCCTTTTCCGTTTTGTTAATTTAGGTATGTTTTTCATATTTCAACCCCTCGAATAATTTTCGGAAACGTAAAGAAATGAAAGAAATGGCGGAATTGGTAAATTTAAATTGATTGATTGGTTTGCTCCGCTATTGTTGAAACTTGAAGTACAATTTTCAGGGTGTTTATTGGATTGGGAAACGATTGAGAAATGAGATAGTAGAAAATTTGCATTTTTATTGAAAAGATTATACCAAAAAAATTTAATTTTGTTATTGTTTTTGTTTGCAGGGGCATATAAATTAGGGTTTTGCAGCGGACCCGGAAATATAGGAGGGGTTTGGTAGCGCTAGGAGCGTATAGATGGAGGCGATACTTGTGGACTCGGTGCACAACAGCTTGCAGCATTTCATGTACCACAATGCCATTTTTGTTTGTGAACGTCTTTGTGCCGAGTTCCCTTCCGAGGTATAATGCTCGCCCTTTGCGCTGTTTGGAATTTTGAGTTTAGAATGCGGATATAGTCTGAGTCTGTGAGATGGTATTTTCTTGTATAGTTAGCTGTAGTTTTGTTGATCTTGATGAGGTTGGTTGAGGTCAAGGGAAAAGCTAGTTACTTTTGCTTCGGGTAGCTTTTCCGCATCTTGTGTCTATGGTGGGAGGGGAACGGCAATGCTGATTTATGAATAATCACTTCTCTTAGAGGTGACCGTGTTTTGCTCAAAAGTAGAAATTTTTCAACATGACGCGTCCATATAGCACGGCCTGATAGGATTTTAAGTTGGGAAAGCATGAAAGACTGTGTGTGTTGGACACTTGTAATCTGGATTGTAACGTTTGACTAATCTAGTGATTAAAATCATTGTTCCACATTTTATGTATTCCTTGGTTAAAGCCGACAGCTTTACCTCCGAGCATTAACATCAGACAGTAATTTCAGTAGGGTAAACCCATTTAATTTTTGTCGAATTGACATCGGTAAACAGTTTCGATTATGTAGAATATACGAGAAGAGTGAGTTCCCTTTGTTAAGTCACAATTATAAGGTTTAAGCAATATTACTGTAAGGGAAGGATGAGAGTCCACCTCGTGCATTTCGAAAGCAGTGTTGAGGGGTCCCCAATTCAACTGCTTCACTTTACACAAATCTCGTGTGTGACCGTCTTACAATAACTTATTGTGAGACCAACTTAATCAAGTTAGTGTGAGCCCGACTTACGAGAGACTTGTTCTACACTAAATCTTTGTCCAAGTAAAAGGTCCTTCGCAAATTTGAAGTTTGGTTACGAGCTGAATGCTGCAGTTTGAATTAGATTCCTTTGTTTTCTGATGATGTTAGCATGTTCATATTAGCTAAAGATGTAGGTTTTTGATTGGCTGGATTCTGTTGACATTGTCTGTGCAAGTTCACTTTGCTATAAATCTATGTAAAGTTACTATTAAATTCAACAAACTGGAATAGTTGATGAAGTAGTGGTGACCGAAGATATATATATCTAATCTTGTAATGGGACCTGCAGATGCTATTAGATTTATGTTAAAATTATGATGTTTCTCATTTGGTGTAGATGAACATGCAAATTTTGGCTACTTGTTACTTGCGCAATAATCAAGCTTATGCGGCATATCACATATTGAAAGGTTAGTGGACTTTTCCTTGTACTGAAGCTGGTAGCAGGCACAACTGCTCCCTCTTTCTTGTTATGTGTTATTCGTTTAATTCTTGCTCATCACAGCATTTTAATCGTGTGATTTTCCTTTTTTTTTTTTGTTATGCTGTGAAGGCGCAAGAATGGCCCAATCCCGCTACTTGTTTGCTTTATCATGCTTTCAAATGGATCTTTTAAATGAGGCTGAGAGAGCTTTGTCCCCGGCTAATGATTCTAATCTAGAGGTACTCCTGGTGCTTCTATTTAAAAGTTTCTCTGTGATGGGAGTTCTGTGAGCACAAATTTAAGATAAGTTATTTTGTTTTCTTGCAAGGGCAAAGTAGTACTATGTTGATGTCATCAGGTGTATATTACTCGGTGTTTTGTGATAGCGTAATTACTACATTGTGCTAGCTTAACTCACGTATGGTTGATCTTCTTTTTGCGTAGATCCCAAATGGCGCTGCTGGTCATTATCTTCTCGGACTCATCTATAGGTTTGTCACTTATTCTTTCTTCTTGACTCGTTAAGAAAGTGCATTTAGAAACGTTCTTGTGGCTGTAACAAATTACAATATTTATAAACACCACACTTCCAGAGCTGTGCTAGAATCCTATGGTTTTATTTGACTTGCTCATAAACAACACATTTGTGGACGTTGGTAGTCTTGGTTTTCTTTTGCCAATGCGTGCATGCAGAGCAAATGGTTGAGAGGACAGCTTTGCAGCTTGACGACTGAAATCCCCTTTATGTTATTTATTGTCTTCTTGCAAGCTCTCTGAGCTAAAAACTAGTTATTTAGTAATCAGTATTTCCTGTGTCCTAGGTACCATAAATGTAAGGACCAGATGGCCAAAAGAACAGCCATGCCGTTGTTGGAACCATAGGAATCCCCGCTCATTAGTTCAATCCTTATTCCTAGATAGTCATTGACACAAGATTGTCATGATTTCATTAATCTTCAACGAAGTGATAATCAATTCCCAATAAGTATAGGTTCGTTGTGTTCTTTTTTTCCTAAAGTTTACATGCTAGGTAAACTACCAAGGCTGAATATGACTGTTACTGGGTTATCACTGGCTCCATAGAAGCTATTTTTTACGTCAATGATTGCAAAGTGACTGATGTCTTAGTATAATATGACCTCTGAATTTTTTCTTGAGAAAAGATTGATCCTGACATTAACTATGGCGGTAGTTTTGTGGCACGGGTCGGTGCTAGCTGTCAATGTGATGGGAGGGAGCTGATAAGATGAGGACCCAAGGATGAAAAAGGATAGGGTATTAATCTTGGATAGGCTGTACGTCTCGTAATTGCAACTGACAAAGTCCTACCCAGCTCGGGAGGGATTAAGGGGGATATCATTCCGTAGGTGAAAGGAGTAATCAAGCTCAGATTTTCTTTGTGAAAGTTGGGGGGAGGGGGGTTGGGGGCATTAAGCTACTGCTTTAACCCTTTGTTCTCAGTGCTGATGCTAACTGTTTCAGCTTCTTTAGCTCTTCCCTTCTTAACAAGCCATTGAGCCTCTTCTTATGATAGTCAATATGCTTGTTAAAGTTGATGTACTTTTTTCAGGTATACTGATCGAACGCCAAATGCCACTCATCAGTTTAAGCAAGCATTGTCCGTCGATCCTTTGTTTTGGGCTGCATATGAAGAGTTGTGCGTATTGGGTATGTCTATATTCCATTTCCTCAGTCTTCCAGGTTATGCTTAATTGAACTTCATTCCGCTTAATTGAGATATATCCTGTGTTTGTTCCTGTAGGTTTGCTTTTGATATTGCTTTGAAGTTAGAAGGGAGTCCTTGTGTTGAACTTAAGTTATTAGGTCTAGTTCTTTTCAATTTCCATCAATGTCTCCGTCCGTCTAGTTCTTGTTTGTAGGTGCTAGTTGTATTTCTGGATCTTAAGATGCAATGAGCAATATTCTGGAGTCAACTCTCACTGTTGATGAAAACACAGGGCTATGGCTGTGTACATTTGACTCCTCTTCTCGCTCTATAGGAGGAGCCTTGGAGGAGGATCTGGTAATGTTGTTTTGCAATGGATGACCTATTACTTCTTTTGTCTTTTGATTTTGAATGCTGGATCTGTGTAACTTAACCTTTCGCTCGCACTCTGGCTGTGTAAGGTCAATTGTGATTTTCTGGACTTGATCAGTTCTCCTGCCTTTTAACTTTCTGATGGGCGTACGATAAATAAAGTAATTTTTAAGATACTATTCGTGCAACAATAGCCTTATCAAGCAGCACTAGTTGTAGTCATCTTCACTTACCATGAATGGTTTCAATTTCCAGGCTCTGCTGGAGAAGCAGCTTCAGTTTTTGGAGAATCAGCTGTTCTTACTATTCAGAAGCAGCAGCAGCATGCCCTTTCTTTCAAGAACTTTGTTGTTTCGGGTGAGGATCACAATCAAGTTTCTTGCAAGAGCTTAGAAGATGGAAGTCCAAGGCAGCTGAAAAGTGCCAACAACAGTAGTGTGAAAGATACTGCTGGAAGCCATCTGGGAACTGGTGGATCTTCAGTAGCTATCAATCAACCGTCGAACTTCACTGCCTCTAGCTTGTCATTCTATAATACTCCTTCTCCAATGGCCTCACAGGTAAGGTATGGTCTCTGACCTTTCCCCCTCTCTTTAGTGGCTCTTATACTCTAGATTTTGCGAATAGGGATAGCCGAGCAATTAGCAATCTTGACCTAATTGCTCAATATATAGCTGAAAACAAGTTGGTCTCCACGTAGTCTCCATTTTCTAGTTGATCTACGTTTCTTACTTGCTTTCCAGAGTATCGTTGCTAAAGCAAAACACTTTGAGAAGTTTCATTAGTTATTTTTAGCGATAATATTTGTAATTTTACTAGGACAGATAGAAGTGTAAGTAATTCTTTGTATTCTGATTATTATGGATAGCAGCGAACTTCTATTCAACCAATTAACACTTTGAGAAGTTCCCTTCGTAATTTTTAGCGATTATATTTGTCTAAATCTGATTGGTCACATAGAAGTGTAAATGTAATTCTTGGTATGCTGGTTTTATAGATAGCAGCAAACTTTTAGTCAGCCAATTCATATTGGATTGAGTCATTGGTACACTTCCTGATGACCGTTGATGTCTGTGAAGCATTATTATTTAAACTTTCAACTACCCTCTTTTTGTTCACCATCATGAAAGATGCAAGCATGAGTGTATGTTGTTTCTGCTGTTGAGCTGAGATCTTCGCTACTGCTAACGTGACCACTTTACATTTTGAATTTATGCAAACAGTAGTTGGTCTGGAACTTTATTGAGTTTATTTCTAATAGTAGTTGTCTAGTTGATAGGGTGGGTGATGGATTCTATCCCTTTTTGATTCTCCAACAAAAAAAGTCCATCCATCTTTCTTGCTTTTCATTGTTCGGCTAGCAGGCTAGGGGATCTTTCAGAGTTGAATGTGCGTCGTGTGACCATATTTCGTATTGATGTTATGCAAACAGTGATAGGCCTGAAACTTCGTTTTTAATAGTTGATGAGGTGGGTAAAGATTCTATCCTATCTCGTGCTGAAATAAAATTTGTATTGATTTTTCTTTCTTTTGCTCTGTTTGGCCAATGAGCCTTTCTAAGTATAAGTGGCTGTTGTAGTTATGGGTTGGCAATTGCCGTAGTTCTCTTTACTCTTTTACCATCTTCAAGTCCTCAGTGATCCTTGACACTCAGATGTCTTACACGAGTAGATATATTATATAACCTTCAGAGTTGTTGCCTTTCTATTTGAACTGTATTCATTTTAACTTTACTTTACTACAGATGTCTGGTATTGCTCCTCCTCCGGTTTGTAGGAATGTACAGCACAATCCTGCATCAGCAAGCAGTGAAAGCTCCCCTAAATCAATAGTAAATACAACTCTTCGAGCACCGCGAAGGAAGTTTGTCGATGAAGGAAAATTGCGGAAGGTTATGATCTTATTTGCATTGCCATTTCTTAATTATCCCCCTTCCCCCCAGCGTATGTGACATCAGTTTTTTGATGAGGCTATGGATGTTAGGAAATAAATATTATATAAGCTATCATGCATTGTTTGAATAGGGAAAGAAGTGTCGAGCAGCTTCATTGCTTGATTCTTTGCCCATGTTTTTGTGGCATTGTACCTTGTCTCTGTAAATGGGTTCATCGTCACATGGTTAAATCTATTCTCTCACCTTGGGAAAGGGATGAATAGAGGTTGGATTGTCGAAGTTTGGAATATGGTTCTGCTAGCTGTTTGGTGGTGTACTTGGAATGAAGAAATCATCGCATTTTTTGATGATGTTGCTTCATCACACCAAGAGATCAAATTTCGCTTTTTGAGGTGGTTGTTTACTTGTTTAGTTGAAGTCAAAGTTTTACACTCTCACCAACTCCTGACATTCCGTGTTGTGGATTAAATTACTCATGATAGTTTTGGTGCTTACTTAGCTCTCCTTTTGTATCGCTTCCAGGTTTCTATGTTCTCTTTTTGTAGTTGAGCTTCACTCCCTTGGTTTCCTCTTTGAAATTATTGATATCTCCACATGTTCAAAAGAATTGAACTATAAAAAAACAATTTGTGAACTTAAACACAAAGAGCTGGTTTTTTTGTTCGCTCTTTTGTGTGTGTGTGTGTGTGTGCATGCGTGCTATTTAAGTTAGGGTTTTAAGTACAATACATTTTTTCACTTAAGCCTCGAACATTTGTATGACCTGAATAAATGTGTGAGTTGAGCCTGATTCAATTGCTTCATCTTACCCGTGGCTCTTTTTGTCAGTGTACATCTTCCCTATTAGCCACGACCTTCAAGGCTATTGCTGCTCTTTAAGTGGCTGCATTTTGACGATATATTGCTTTTAAATTCAAACTACTGGAAGAAGCACTTATCTTACCCTTGTCGTTGTTGATTACTTTCATATATCAGGATGGCTTTTAAACTATTTTGAAGGCGCATTTATCTCATCTCTTCATTTTATTTTACTGCTTTCAGATATCAGGAAGGTTGTTCTCTGAGTCTGTTCCTAGACGAAGTACACGACTTGCTGGAGACGTAGGAGGAAGCACCAACACAACTGCAACAACGTCAACTGGGAATGGCTCAAGCCATTTGACGAAGTATTTGGGAAATTCTAGGATGAGCAGTGCTGGATTACGCTCTGTGACTGTTCGAAAATCACAGCCATCACCTGGTGAAAGTTTCAAGGAAGGTAACAGGAGTTTTGTCACAGTTATGCTGTACGCAATATGATTGATACTATGTGAAAGAATACAGTCCTCTTCTGGGGTTATCTGGTAGGTTGATTTGGATCTGGAAGTGAAAATGTGACGTGCCTTTCCAAATCTCCTCACTTTCACTTGAATCTGTAACAGAATGTTGTTTGGATATTAACCTTTCAGACTGAACTTGTATAATAACAGAGGGTTCCATACTTCCATTGTCCATAGTCGTCTTAAATAATTTTTTTGCTGTTACACTTACACCTCTATAGAGATATTAATAGAAAGTGGTTAGTCTTGTAGAAATCTGCTGTACAGGGTACACCTTTTCTAAATACAAGAAAAATCTCAGCCTAAACATAGTGCAGCTTTTTTTTTCCCCCAATGAAGTCTATAAGCTTCCATATGCCTTTTGATCAACATCAGTATTAGTCTATGCTTTGATCATTTAATATTGTTGTGACATGTCGTGGCTGCCCAAATTATTATATGATTGTGGAAAGCAGCAATTCAGCTTACTAGGCTCCCTATATGAACCTTTGTCTTTCGTTTTTCTTATTTATTTTGTTGGGTTTTTCTAATTTCAATTGCTTTCAATGTGGTATCTTTGAAATATACCCGCTCATTGCTTAGTTCTGGACTCTGCTTGAATCCTAATATTTTGGGCTGGATTGCTTGCATCTACACTTTGTTGCAGGAATTCGCCATGAATCCTTTGATGACTCTCGCCTGAATACTCGAGCAAGTATTAGTACATCTTCCTTTTGTGATGCTAGATCTGCTGAACAGGATTGTGGAACATTAACTACAGGGCGAAATGCTTGTGATGATACTAGAGTCCATAGAGGTGCTGTAGATATTCTGAGCCTCTGGAGACTCCTGGGAGAAGCCTATAGACTTTCTTGCATGTACAAATGCAAGGTAACGGAATTGTGTCTTACTTAACCCAACACACATGACACTACCTGTTTTAGGCGTTAATTGTGCTTTTTCAAGTTTGTTGACTGAGCTTTTCTGGTTTGTGGAGTCATCTGTGTTTGTTCAAATGGTTTTACAGGATGCGTTGGAACTGTATCAGAAACTACCTTTGAAGCATTACAATACTGGCTGGGTGCTTTCACAGGTAAACCACTATTTATTTCTTACCAACGACAATTTATTTTGGTTCAACTTTTTAGAATTGAGAAGCTACTATGTCGCAACTAGTTGCAACAAGTATAAGCGACCCCTGGCCTCAGAAAAATTAAAAAGTATAAGACTATAAGTGACCTAGGAAATTAAACTTGAGAATCTATTAGGACTTTAGGAGTTTAGGACTTCCTATAATAGAAGATCTTAAGAATCTGTGGGACGGATGTACTTTATATCTTGTTCACCAGATCCCCAATATTTAAGTGTTCTTTTCAAGTTTATCGACCAAGAAGATGTTGGTTGTCCCTCACGTGGTTTAAAGTTATACGGAGTATAGTATTTGAAGAGAATTTATATACCAAATGCTCCTTTTCTAAAATAACCCCTGTTTTGTCTTTTGGAGTTCATAACTTCACACCTTCACTTATTATACATTTTTTTTTAAACTCTTGTTAAACGTGTTTCATTTTGGAATAAGGCTTGGTTGTTGTTGCTTGTTAAACGTGTTTCAATCCTTTTGAACTTGTTCATGATGATCTTTAACTTTTCGGACCTGCGCGAGACGGTTACCTATGACGATTCATGTTAGCCGACTCCAAATCATTATGGGAATAAGGCTTGGTGGTTTCTGTTGTGTGTACACCTACAGCACATAAAGGACGATTTTTATACTGTAGCGTGTGTCAGGAAGACATCATTGAATGAAACTTGAGCATCTTGACTTTCTAAATCTAATGCTATATAAGAGCAATTACTTGATCTAGTCCCCTTGTTAGAATGTCAGAAATCCAGACTCGAGACCTGCAATGTGAAGAAGCTCTTAGAATGTGTTTGTAGATGTGACTTGGCCATGAGGCCCAAGACCCCCCTGAAAGAAATAATTGTGGTTCCTCATTCTCTACTTTGCAGTATGTTTATGACTATGCATTTGATTACTGTCCTAAATTTATGCTGGTTCCTTCTTTTTAATTTTTTTTTTTATTTCTGTCTAGTCTTGTACTGAAATTGGGACTGTTGAATCATCACGGCTGTTTGTACCAACTTTGTTAGGTACCTATATGACAATTAGAAGTTCTTGCTTTTTTCTTGTAGGTTGGAATAGCAAATTTTGGATTAATGGATTATTTAGAAGCTGAGCGTGCCTTCACTCTTGCTCGCCGCCAGTATCCTTATAGTTTGGAAGGAATGGATATATACTCGTCAGTGCTCTATGTGAGTTGTTTGTGCTGAGCAAATTTTCTATGAATTCGTCTGTCAATTTTGTATGCCATGTTTGCAACTGATGCAAATAATTGTGCTATACTTTTCTTTTTTCTTTCGGCATGGCAGGGTTTACCCCTTAGCTGACATGTTTCTGTTTTCAGCTTTTGAAGGAAGATATGAAACTGAGTTACTTGGCTAAGGAGCTGCTGGCAACTGATCGTTTAGCCCCTCAAACATGGTACTTTCTTGTGGACTTGAACTATCCTGTGTCTTTAACATTTTTTGGTTGAGTTTTCAATAGATCCTTTCTTTTACATCTTTTATGTCCCCTCCTTCACCAGGTATCATCTGTTTAGTATGTGGACAACTAGTGTTATACTAGTATAATCCAAGAAATAAGTATAATCCAAAAAAATATTTCTTTGCAAGACTTTTGTTTGTGGTCAGCATGTACTATATGTTTAAATCGTTGATTATATCATTAACTGGGGCCTTGTTCAATTGGTTGCCATGAATATATTTGTGTTAAAGATGTTTGTCTTAGCCTACAAAACATTAAAAAAGTAGCAGGTGTGGAAATGGCCGGGTAACTCATTTGGCTAATTGGTACTTTAGGGCTCTCACTTGGATACTTGGATCTGCATTCATATTGTTTTAGCATTCTTATATCATGTATACCTTTCTCTTCTATCTATGATCCAGGAAAGGGAGGGTTTGGCAAGGAATTGATAGGTGGGGGGGGGGGGAGGGGGGGCTATGTGTTCTGAATCTGCCCTTTCCACAGCACTATCCAAATTTGGCCATTGGAGCTGTCACATACTGCTTCCTCTCCTTCTGGTAGAACCCTTATCCAAACAAGCTATTCAAATGTTTCATATATCATGCATTTTCAGGTGTGCTATGGGAAATTGCTACAGCTTGCAGAAAGACCATGACACAGCTTTGAAAAATTTCCAGCGTGCAGTTATGTTAAATTCAAGATTTGCATATGCACATACTCTGTGTGGTCATGAGCATGTTGCCTTGGAGGACTTTGATAGCGGAATAAGTAGCTTTCGAACTGCTATTAGCGTTGATTCTCGACATCACAATGCATGGTATGGTCTTGGTATGGTATACCTTCGCCAAGAGAAGTTTGAGTTTGCTGAGCACCATTTTCGAGAGGCCTTCCAGATAAATCCTCGGTCTTCTGTGATTATGTCATATCTTGGAACAACTCTGCATTATCTGAAGGTATGATACTGTCACTCTTGATTTCATAGCGTCCATTACAGCTTGATTTTCAGTCTTCATTTGAGTTTAATCCATACCATGATGTTTCTTGGTGGTTAAATAGAGAAACAAGGAAGCATTGATGATGATGGAAAAGGCCATATTAGCTGACAAAAAGAATCCTCTCCCCATGTATCAAAAGGCAATTATATTGTATAGCATGGATAAGTACGACGAGGCTTTAGAGGTTTTGGAAGAGCTCAAGGAGTATGCACCTCGTGAATGTAGTATCTACGCATTGATGGGTAGGATTTATAAACGGAAAAATATGTGTGATAAAGCAATGTTTCATTTTGGACTTGCATTGGATTTGAGGCCATCAGCTGCAGATGTCGCTACTATTAAGGTAAATTTATCCATAAGATGGCTCTTAAAACTAAATTGTCAGAAAAAGTACTGGGATATGTGTTAGGTAAAACTTTGACAGCTTTTTACTAAAAGCGACATGTTGCATAGTTCTACAGCATTGTATGTGACTACTAACAGGTTTCATAGAAAGCTACTTATTAATAGCTAATAGGTTTACATGTTTATTTTTCTGTGGGATTGCACAACTGTTTCCAACAACATGATTCTTGGTTCTGATTCATTGAGTTTTCCTTTAATTGCTGGTGAATCTAGAGCAGCCTAGGATATGAATTTGCTGTATTGAACATCTTCTCTTGCCTCTTGTTGTTAAAATTATCTTTGGCACGAGCCTTTTAGGATCATTTTGATTTTAAATTTTAGATTAGCGGCACATTGAATTTTTGTCGGAGTATTTGAGTCAATTTCCTGGTGAACAGTTTTTGAGTTTTTAAACGCACCCTTATTTATTTCTGAGAACATGCTGGGCTGATACTCTTTGCAGGCTGCTATCGAGAAGTTGCATGTACCAGATGACTTGGATGACTTCTTATCAGGAGACTAAAGATAGTAGGATATGGAAAAACTGTATCTTGTACATTACACACTTGGAGCTCTCTGGCCCTCAGATGGCGGTTTGTTCTTCAATCCCGCAGGGGTTAGGCTGAGACGCTCTCTAAAGCCGGGAAATGCTGTGAAATAGTCACAATTTTGCAGACATTCAGAGCAGCAGTTAAGAAAGTAATTGTAAAATCAGGCAACAGAGCAACCTTGTTTTACTGACCAGGCTTTCGATTAAGCTGAGGGTAGGTGTATCAGCTTAGTTTAGCAGTAGTGTCAACGTTGCGGCTATCTATTTGTTACTTCACCTTTTAGATTAGATTTATATGTTCCAGGACAAAAATGTATAATGTTTTAAGTTCTTACCCTGTGCGAGTAAAGATTCTGAGGGTTTTTACAATTTAGACAGACGCAGTTAGAAAGCAATGTAATCACCAAAAGTCCTGACAGATTTGACAGTATCCTCCATTTATAATGTCGAGTATGAGACTGTCTTATTTTAGAATTCATCATGTCTTATTCGTGTTGACATGAGGGATGAATCTTGTACGACGAGGAAGGTTGTAATATACTGCAGATTCATCAAAATAGAATGGGTTGAAACGGAGGCAGATGACCAAGGGAAGCCTTTGGGGTTTATGATAGGACATAGGGACCTTGGCTTTGTAAGGACTTAAAGGGCCGTTTTTATACTAAAGATTGGTCATTTTGACTCATCTACGCATAAAAAATGGAATTGTCCCTTTGGTTAGTTGCCTAGTTGGTATGTCAAAAGTATTCATGGTTGATGTGTGCCGTTGATTATCTTCTTTATGAAGTATTTTTTTCTTAGCCTACTAATGGAAAGGAATTATCGGTCCGAATTTCTTATTTGAAAGAATAAGAAGCCTAAGTCATAGTCTCGATCATGAACATGTACGGATATACCAATAACAACCTCAAATTATCAGCGTAGAATTGAACTCTCGTCTGCTAATTTGTAGCAAAATATGTAGATCATACTTTATACTTTTTAACTTGCCTTTATCACTTTATGAATACTTTAACTCTGTATCTCAAACCAAACAATGGACGAGAGAGAGAGAGAGGAATGCCCCGTTTGATAGGACTGCATCTTTCGGAACTGATCTGATCTGATCTGAATGATTCTGATCTAATCTGATCTGATTTGAATGACTCTGAACTGATGTGAATGTGTTGAAATTTTGATTGAATTTCAACGAATTAGTATCAGTTATGGACCAAATACATTGATAGAAATTTGAA
>JBBYHQ010294456.1:0-21336 GCA_038382645.1 Spergularia azorica
GGGGAAGGGTCCCACCACAAGGGTGTAATGAGGGCAAGCCTTCCCTTGTCAATTTATTTGACAAGAGGCTGCTCCAAAGACTTGAACCCGTGACCTACCGATCACACGGCAACACCTTTACCGGTGCGCCAAGGCTCCCCACAAACTTATTTTATCTCGAAGAAAAATCAAGATGGTGGGAGTCCAGGAGATATTCCGCGGAGGGCTAATATTTTTTTTTTTGGTAATTTTATGTCTTTAATCTTCTTTTGTGATCTGAAGCCTTGCATTTGATATTCCTTTTCTTTTCATGCATAGGAGATAAAGTTTGAACCTGGCGTCATGTGCGAACACCTTAACAAGAGATCCACATTCAAGCAGTGCCAGGTATATCTTTTCACCATTGTCTTAGCAACTATGAACACTGGTAATAAGTAATAACATATCTAACCTGCTTTCAGTTGGAAGATGGTGACATCATCTGCTTCCAGAAAGCTCTCCCTATTGACTCTGAAGAACAATACCGGTATCCTGATGTACTGTCATTCTTGGAGTACGTGCACAATCGTCAGGTACGGAAAGAACTTATTCTTTGCAAATGGTGGATATAATCTTGAAGTGAACTCCTTGAACATCTTTTCTGGATTATAGTGCTTGGGCTGTTTTTGAGCTGGCCCTTATCTGAGTACTATACCATATTGGCGGTAGCCTGTTTAGACTTGTCCTAATTCTTCATTCAGTGGCGGAGGGAACTTGAAAAATGTTCAAAAATATGTTCAATATCTCATGATTGCCTTTATGCATTGTATCATCTTTTCAATTTGACGGTAGGTTAGGAATCTTTATGTTACATTTTAATCATTGATTTCGAATTATATACAATGAGTAACCATCAGACTACATTTGTAATTGGTATTACATGCGACGTCTCTTTTTACGTTGTGTGTAGATTTCCATCATTTTTCTCTGTAGTTTCGTTTCAACAACTTAGGAGATTACCTTTTTTCAGATAATTATTCCCAAGGCCGCCGAGTTTGATTTCCATGGAGCAACCATGATTCCTATAAAATTTTTGGGTCAGACTAAGCCTTATATATTCTAAGCTGTGGTTCAAAGAGAAGTTGATCTCTTTTCAAGCTAATACACCGTTAAGAAACGACTTTTTTGTTTTTGTGAGATTTTACAATTCGTTAGATCTGTTACTTAATCAAATCTTCAACAATATCATTCTTTGTGTGGTCTTTATATTTGTTGCTTATCTTTATTTAATTGTTATCTGATAGTCTCTTGTTCGACAAGTATGGTTTCCATATGTAATGTTCACTTTTGACTTTTTTTCATTTATGTTAGGTTGTGCATTTTCGATCCCTGGAGAAACCTAAAGAGGATGATTTCTGCTTAGAGTTGTGAGTTACTCTTCATAAATAGCCTGCTACATTTTGTCTGTTTTTTTTACTTGTCGTAATAGAAGGTTAGCTGACTCTTTTCATTGCATGATTTAGGTCAAAAATAAACACGTATGATGAAGTTGTTGAAAGAGTTGCTAAGCAACTTGGTCTTGACGATCCTTCCAAGATTAGGCTGACATCTCACAACTGTTACTCCCAGCAGCCAAAACCACAACATATAAAGTACAGAGGAGTAGATCATCTAACTGACATGCTGGTTCATTACCAGCAGGTAATCATCAATGAACTTTGATCTTCTTGTTATTATACCTTGCTTGCACTCTCTGGTACTTCCTCTGCATACCTACGAGGTTCCTACTTTCCTTTTATGGTTTTCAAACTTTGAAGTTCCTACTTTTAATCTTCCCGTTTGTCAAAGTTTTTTACAAGATTGCCCTAACATAAATGCTTTCTTTATTGACTTTGGGATATGTGCAATACCTATCCCTTTTGTTTTGATTACTACTGGGTAATGAAAGTTCAGTCTTTATTCACTTTCCTTAGAACTTTGACTTGACTGCACACACTTTAAACTTGACAGGAAGAGTAGTTAATATTGGCTATGTTATAGTTGGCCCATAAACTTATCTGCTGTTGCCTGGTTTACTCATTTGTTACTAATCTATCTACTTAACTCCCTTTAAAATCTTAGCAGGAGCTGCATATTGATACATTGATGTGCTTTTGACTTTATCTCAGTTGTTTGTACAAAAGGAATACTAATTTGTTTTTTTTTTTTGGCTGGACAGAGTTCTGATATCTTGTATTATGAAGTTCTAGATATTCCATTGCCAGAACTCCAAGGGCTGAAAAATCTGAAAGTTGCTTTTCATCATGCGACGAAAGAGGAGGTTTGTGAAAATTGTCATGAATTATTGTTGGTTATCTATTATTCATTTGTACTCTTGAGTCTTGATGTCTCGTTTGTACTTCATTAACTTTGTCTCCAACGTTCTTTTGATTGTTATCAGGTTGTAATTCATAATATTAGACTGCCGAAGCAAAGTACTGTAGGAGATGTGATTAATGAGCTTAAGACAAAGGTCAGTCCCTCTGCAAATTTTGTGTATTGTGTTGTACTTTATTATGTCTCAAATCTCATTGACATCTAAATAAGTCTTAAGCTGAGAACAACTATATTTTGTGCTGCATTTAGCTGTTCAGTATCTAAACTTCCAGATGAATTCCCTTATAGCTTTTAAGACTACCTTTTAGATACTAATGTATTCTATAGGGAATGTTTATGTTGGTGAAGGACCTTACATATTCCCCGTAGACATTTCTTCAGCTGGCGTTGTGTTTCCTATCTGATAATTGTTGGAAAATGAATGTACTTCAAGGATATTATTGATTATGACTCAATATCTAAATCGACTTTAACCAAAGTGAACAGGAATCAAAATTGGCAAAACTAAAAAATGACGCGATCCAAAAGCTGATACGTATAATCATCATCTTCCTGAATAACAACATTACCCCAGAACTTCAATTTCAACCTAACTTAGGTTTTGTTGACTTGGGCTATTCTATTACAGTAGGTGAGTGGAAGAAGTGGACCGATGCTGGTGGTGGAGAGTGCTATGGGAGGAGGGATTTTGTTGTAACCACTGCCTTTTTTTTATTGTATTCCACAAATCTTGGGGCATTAGTTGTATGTGAATATATTAAACAAACGGAGGGAGGGAGGACAAGTTTTTGTGTTATCTATTATGGTTGTTTATTTCGTCCTGTCCTTTTTCTTTTGATTTAGGCATTTAGCCTAAAACCTAGTTTCTTCCCATGGACATGAATAATTTTTTAGGAAGGGTCTGTAATAGATTTCACAGTAACATTTGAGATTTGGTGAAGCTTTCTTATATTAAACTGGGTAACAAGAAAAATAAAAGATAAATGTAAGCTTTCTAGTGGTTTCTCATATTCAAGTCTAAGCTAGCAGTAGACTGATGAATATAATAGGAATCGTTATTTCCCAGCAACTTTCTACTTAAAACCCCTGGGTAGAGTACTTACCAAGTACTGATTTGTAGTCTGACTGATCTACCCTTGGCCTCTGAGTCAGGACCATTAAATACCAATGTTTGACAATTTTACCCTTGTGAACAGGTTGAGTTGTCACATCCTGATGCGGAACTCAGAGTACTTGAAGTTTTCTATCATAAGATTTACAAGGTGATGTTTGCTCTATTTACTTGTCACCAACTATAATATTTAGAATTTAATTGTTTCGGCAATAGCCTCCCCCCTTTTCTGTTGTTCTGCATTCTTTCTATATTGCAATCGTACTCTCCTTTTTTCCCTTTAGACTGTCAGTTTAAAGCCAAAACTTACTCCGTCACTGTTCCTGCAGATATTCCCACCAACTGAAAAGATAGAAAATATTAATGACCAGTACTGGACATTGCGTGCTGAGGAGGCAAGTCTATCTTCTGTTATCTGAAAGATCGGAAATCCACATCTGTATCTTTTTTCTCGTCAATCGTGGCCTTTGGTTTTGCACAATTATCTTAAATTATTCTTGGAATTGCTGATTTCTTTAGATCCCAGAAGAGGAGATGAATCTTGAACCTCAAGATCGCTTAATTCATGTTTACCATTTTACCAAAGATACTGCCCAGAATCAAATGGTATTGGAAGTTCTGTTTATTCGTTTTGTATTTTTATTTGCCATTTCTAAGTTACACGTTATCTCCTTGCAGTTTTTTTCGATATCATCATATTCATAATGCTAGTATTTCTAAGTTACACGTTATCTCCTTGCAGTTTTTTTCGATATCTTCATATTCATAATGCTAGTTTACCATTTCTTTCTTATCAGCAAGTGCAGAACTTTGGAGACCCTTTCTTCTTGGTAATTCATGAAGGTGAAACTCTAGCTGAAATTAAAGTAAGAGTACAGAAGAAGTTACGCGTTGCTGATGAAGAATTTTCCAAGGTACATCACATTGCCTACCCCTCTTTCTTCATTGGGGTTATATCTTCCTTTTTCTTATAGTTGACTCAACTGAGTGTTTCTACTTTATATATGCTAAATGGAGCTATAGCTAACGTGTTAATAATCTATATTTCCTCTTCAGTGGAAATTTGCGTTTTTGTCACTGGGCAGGCCTGAGTATTTACAGGATACTGATATTGTATCCAGCCGATTCCAGGTAGGTTATTTTGTGCCCAAGATGTCTTGTCTACTAATTATTCCTGCTAAGCTGCCATGCATCTAGAGGTCAGATTCTAATAGTTGAATTTGTCGGACAGCGGAGAGATGTTTATGGTGCCTGGGAGCAGTACCTTGGGTTGGAGCATACTGATACTACCCCAAAAAGAGCTTACACTGCTAATCAGGTAATATTCATCTTTCGACAGATAACTGATTCCCCCCTCCCCACCCACCCTGGACCCTGCATAATCATATACCAGGCGCTGAATGGCCAACCATAACTAAGTGTTTTGCTTTCTCGAGGCATTCTGTGAGTTTTGTTCATGGATAGTTGATGAAGTCATGAAATGGAATGTTTTGTTTCTCTTGTTGCAGAATCGCCATGCATATGAGAAGCCGGTAAAAATATACAACTGATCCATTGAGTTGTTGTCTGAGCTGGTGTCACATTGAGATTGCCTGTTGGTTAGCATGAATATCGATAAGAGGATCAGGCATAGCGCGCTTCAAGACTGAAAAGGAGGTGCTTTCCTTTGGCCGTATGTCGATTATTCATCTGTGGGGAACGTAGTTTGCTTCAAGGGTGTGGCGGAACGGGGTGTAGGGTTTCCTTGTCATGCATATAGTGAATAGACTTGTTTGAGCTTTTCTGATGATTTGTCTCGTGGACGAAGTCAGTTCTTTCCTGGAAGAGGCTGCTATCGTAACATTTTGAATCCATTGTAATTTAGACGTATATAAGATTTTGGACAAACCGGCTTGTAAATTGGGTATAGTTCATTGTTATTCCTTAGTTATTCCAATCTTTGAGTTGGTTGGTATGATAATTTATAAGTGATGGGGTTTGTATAATGGTTGGTTTATGCAAGGTCTGATAATTGCCTTTTTTTCCCCATGGATCTTGTAAAAGGTACATCGCAACAGGCTGTAGTTTAATTCAATTATATAAAAGCAACTCTTAATCATTCGTCTTTTTTTTTTTTTCGCGATTGGTCAGGCTCTCATCTGGAGGGAGAGTTTACAGGATCGTCCACTTGAGGATGACATGACAGTACTGAAATACTCGGGTATAAAGATAAGCAGTCGTCTCGCCCTTGCCCATTCCTCATCCTCTTTGAATTTTCGATCATTTAGTGGATGCTTGTGGTGTCGATCATAACCGCTTCTACATTTGAACCAATCTTCTCAATCGAACATTTAAGCTAATAGTTAAGACTTTAAGAGGCTTAAATCCCAATAAATTATGCGAACGCTAGGTGCTTTGGATTATGGGTCTATTTGGCTAAATTCCAATTCTCTAAAACTACTTTTCAGAAATAGTTTATGAGAAACAGCTTCGGAAGGAAGAACTCCAAATTGAAACTTTTACTTCTGATGAACAAATTTGCATTGGAAGTGCTTCTCGGAAACTAGATCAATTTCTCAATTTGGTGTGTTTGGCCAAAATTTAGCTTCAAAGACCGTGAAACAGTGCAGAACACTTCGAAAACTTGGCTAAACACATCCTATAAGGCCCCGTTTGATAAGACTGCATCTTTCTGAACTGCTCTGATCTGATTTGAAAGACTCTGAACTGCTCTGATCTGATCTGAATGTGTTGAAATTTTGATTGAATTTCAACGAATTAGTATCAGTTATGGACCAAATACATTGATATAAATTTGAACATTTCTGATCTGATCTGATCTAATTTGAATGACTCTGATCTGATCTGAATGATTCTGAATTGATCTAAATACTACTGCAAATAAGTCCTATCAAACAGGACCTAAGTCTATAACTAATGTCCTTGTATTCTTGCTACGGAAAATGTCTCGTTTGGAACCCCCAAGACTTTCCAAACAAGAAAAGAAAAGATGGAACTGCTGTGGGTTTCTTTGATTTCGTTTACTGATCATTCAATATACAGTGTATGTGCTACAACAGGGTTACTCAATCTGCGATCTCATTCGGGTTTTGGCTGAGAAAAACAGTTGGGTTACAATTTGGATACATCAGCTAAACTATAAACTCATAGGAGCAAATGAGCAACACCAATCGCCAAAACATGATCACCAATTTGCAATGCTGATGCCTGGAAATCAGCCAACTGCAAGTTTTCTCAAGACTGTGTAACACCATATATTTACAGAACTCTATAGCTAATTAATCCACTATTGGTCTCCACTACCAACCGGTTCATGCGCACAAGGAGCAGGAGGTACGATCTTCCTTTAGGCCCTGCAATGTTCAAGACATCACAAAACATGATTACATTGGTCATACCAACATGAGTCCTTGTCCATAAAAAAAGGAAAGAAAAATTATGAGTCAGTCAAGTTATCAGTGAAGCTTATTGTTAAGGGTTAAGGTCCATTTTCCACACAATCTTAGCATTTTCCGCTAGCATATAACTAACCAAAGCCATACTACTACAGCATTACCTAGTGCCTTCTCCCATTTGGTGTTGGATATACGCAACCCCTTGGGTTGAAAAGACAGAGAGACTGTTTCTAAATGACCCATTGCTAGCAGCTGAGCCAATATGATTTATTCCCTGATACTCTAAAGTCATACCGAAGTTGGGACAATCTCTTAAGTATGCTATCAACCATTTTAGCAAACCACATACCAGTTCGGAAGATCTGACAAGGGTAGGTAAAACACAGCACACAAAAGAGCTGAAGGTTAACTAGAGGCTTGCCTCAAGTATCCACTTTGTTTTGAGGACGCCTAAAGTATCCTATACTCATCCACTGAAAAACGCTATACTTATGGAGCACAGCAGATTCATTCTTACAAATTATGCTGGTGTAAAGAACTATAATAGCGTATACTACAGCTACCAATTTTCATTCAAAGAACTGCGCTTAGCCCCCCCGCTCGTGGATTTGTCAATCTAAGCAAGAGACAAGAAAAATGACTCGTTTAAAAAATATTTTTTTTTATCAAACACCGTGGTTTGTGATGATATTTTTCTTTTTCTTTTTCAGCTACCGGAACCAAACCATGATTCCTTTACACCAGGGGCGACTGAGAGTGTTTTTGTGGGGAGGAGCGAAAAGCGAGACTTTCCTTTATGGGACATGCAAAACAGATGGGAAGATAAAACATACCTAATCCCATTGATTCGAGTTCCTCAGGATGGAAGAAGTTGCTTTGCGATGAGTCACCTTTCTTAGCAAGATATGAGTTCATTTTTTCAACTGCAGTTTGTAGATCCTGTACAATACAGATAATGCTGACAAAAATTAACTTGTAGGGAAAGGCATGTGATCAATGAAACCAGGAGGAGCTATATGAAGTTATAAAACCTTTATATGGAAAGCTGATTATTAATGAACTGCCCTAAGCTAATTAGTTCAGTGACCCAAGAACATTATATGGTTGGACTGCAATCAAGTCATGAATAATTCAGGTCCTGAATGTTAATATCAAATTCTGATTCAATGCAGGGGCATAAGGCATTCTATTAATGTCAGTGCAACTGTGCAAGAACAAGCATCAAGTCATTGACAAAGTTGGGGTAGGCGAAAAGAGCAGTCTGCAGAACTTAGATATTACAATTTGTAAATCAAAGTAAAATCCTACCTTCCATGGAGCTAAGCTTTTCATATAAGAAGGCAGACTTTCATAGTCATCATCTGAAACCACTATCGGCTTTGAAGCTTGACCACATATCTTGTTTTCAAACCCAACCTCTCCTATGTACATGAATAAGAATGTTTAAGAGCTTCGTTTCGAAAAAAAAAAGAATGTTTAAGAGCTCACAATAATGAAAGTCGACACTTGTCCATAATTTTGCTATATGAAATGAACTATAATGTAGCACGGTAACAAAATTAGAACATTACCACCAAATGTGTCTACTTTGCCTGGTGCATCATGGGGCTGGAACTCTGAAGTACGCAATCTGTTTGTTAAGAGCAAGATGCAAAGCATGAATTCGAAAAAATTTCAACAGAGAAGAGAAATTTATGACTAAGAAGAAAAAGCCATCTTACCTGGGTGGAGTATCCAGCACATCCATTTTACTATTGCCTAGAGAAGAATGAAGCAAAGCACGCAACTCATCATTACCAGGTGAATACGGCATCTGAACACTAGAGATGTCCAAGTAATCCGACTACAAACAAAACTAGACATTTACCACATTGAAGTTTAGACCACTAACCTTCAGATGCAAGAGTTGCCAGACAAATATCTGACAGCCCAAGGTTTTGCAAGCTTGGTGGCTCATCAAATCTAGAAAATCGTCAAAGCATAACAATTGTTCCAGACAATTATGTGTTTTGGACAATAATAAGAAAATCCCAATGTCAAATATCATTGTTGTAATTCTGTAAAAACAAAAGCTAAGAATCATAGCAACTAGAAGTACACGATTCAACCAGGAAGACGCGATAACAATTTCAAAGGATACAGAAGATCATCCTCCAGTCTGTTCGAAGTATTCCCATGATAAGAACTCACGAACTTAGATTCGGGTTCAGTAGAGTAGCTGCTATGAGCCATAACATCCTCTACTAAATCATCAACAGCATCACCTAAAATGATTCCATAAACTTCTCATTCAACATAACCAGCAAAATGTAAAAAAAGGCCCTATAAAAACACTCAATCTGCTACACAAATTCCAACTTGATTCAATCCACATACCCAATTTTCGTCAAAAATCGAAAAATTACCCAAATTTGTAGAACAGAATGGAAAAGTTTAATCTGGTGCAACATGATCAATCCATATACCCAATTTTGCCAAACAGTAAGCAATCAATCCCTTACATATTCAAGAGTTACTCGAAATTTCCGATACCAACAAATCTTTACAATCAAAAACACTTATTAGGTGCATTAAGAAGCACATAATCATAATGTAAAACGAATCATGAATGTATTACAACATATTCGAAATCGTTCCACAAATTCAAACATAAAATCCTCATAAAAATAAACCCAATTATCCTAATCACATGAATTAAAGCAAGTAAAAAACCAAAGATGGGTAAAATTGAAATTAGGGTTAGAATGAAAAAATGTGAAATTACTTGAAGAAATGTGACCCAAAGACTGAAGATGAGCGTGAAGATGAAGGAGCTGAGAATGATTATTTTGGTAAAGCTGATTACAATGACCCAGAAGCTCCTCAAATGAAACAGTTCCAAATGACATTGAATCCAACAAATTCAGATCAGCTGTTAAAGAAGACACCCTCCCATTTAGGGAACGCATAAACGTCGTCGACGCCGAATCTGCAAAATTAAAATTAGAATACAACCCAGATGAAAAGATGCAATTTTGGGACTAAAGTTAGTAACTTTATGATATGTTCGTAATTAAATTGAGTGGAATTTTCTGTAAAAGGTTAAAAATTGATGATGGTAAAAAGGAAAAGTGGGAAGAAATGGGGTTTTACCAAGGGGAATTGGGCGGCGGTCGAGAGATTGTTTGAATGCTTGAGAAGTTGATTGAAGATTGTTGCAGAAACTTGCTAAGTTTTTGCTCATCTTTTTTATGTTTTCGTCCATTTTTTCGACACTCTATCGTTTCGTTTCTTGAATCGAAAATGGGAAGAATTCGATGAAATGGAGAGAGATACACGTATATGAGGAGTGAGGAGCAAAAAGTTGTCATATACAGTACTCCCGTATGTTTTTGAAAGAGAAGTTGGGCGGGAAATCTGCACATTGTGTGTGAAATTCAATGTTATGTTGAATTTGAATGTTGCGATTCAGGAGGAAGTTGAAGAAAAGGGCATGAAAGCGCCTGTAGCTCAGTGGATAGAGCGTCTGTTTCCTAAGCAGAAAGTCGTAGGTTCGACCCGTACCTGGTGCGTCATTTCTAATCTTTGATACTTCAGCAAATTTTCTTTTTGACATTTACGAGAGATGAAACTTAGGTCCTGTTTGATAGGACTTAATAAAAGTAACATTCCGATCAGTTTTAAGTCATCCAAATCAGATTAGAAAGATGCAGTTCTATCAAATGGGGCCTTAATATGTTTGTAGCAGCTCTGCAGCTGTTATAGTAAGAGGATGCAATGCAGATCCTTCGTCTTAACGATGTGAGTGCAGTTGATCAGATTGACTTCAGCTTTGTTTAAACTGGTGATTGCAATGGATGAACATAGCTTTTAAGGGGTTCTTATTGACAGTCTCAAGGTCGAAAATTTGTTAAAAAGAGATGAAATAAACAATAAGAGATAAGTTGGGGAGTTCCAGTGTGACAGCATATTTGTACAGTCATGGATGATTTTTCTTTGTTGTGGTTATTTCATCCACGAATGGCAAACCAGATTTGCTGGCACATTGTCGCTGCAACGGTCTTGCAAGAAATAGTAATGGAGCGACAGCGCGAGATCACAGATGGTTATTATGCATCCCCAGTTCTACAACAAATCAACAACAAAGGTACTGATACAACAACTAATGACGGAATATGTTGGAGCCCCGACTGATCATGGGACGTAACAAAAAACAAGATGGGTTATAAAGAGCAAAATTAGTTACCACCTCTAGGTAGAGCATTACAAAAGCCCAAGATAATTTTCTGAGCTAGTTTCCTGCCTAGACTAACCGCTCACGCCTTCCAGGCTGCAGCAAAGGCATAGTTAGCAAACACAACAGTAGGAACTTGACATACAGTAAACAGTGTTCAGAGTAGCGCAAAGCTGTACTGCTGAGGCCAAGTTCTGGAGGCATGTCGAGAAAGTTCAGGAGGACAAGATGGTGGGAATTCATCACTGACAGCTACAGGGGGCAGATTACTGAGGAGGTCTGCGGAAAAGAACTCTCTCCCATTTGACAGCATAAGTAATCTTCCATTTTCCTTTCTCGTTAATGAAGTCCATTTTCCTCGGGAGGGAGAAAGATTATAAGACGCTCATAACTTCACAAGAACAGTAAATTATTTTAACAGGCCAGAGTAAGAATGCACCCTCTTACAGCCCCACATGTCAAGTATTTTAGCCCTGATGACATTCTTAAGCATGATTCATCAGGAAACAAGCAACACAGCGCTGGAAGTGTCTCACTGGACTAGACCCTCGAGTTCTTGAGCTAAGAGGCGAGCTGCAATCTTCCAGCAACAACAGCATAAGCATCTTAAGTTTCTCAAAAAGTCATTTCTTTCGACAAATTGTCATGCCGTCTCCAATTGGTACTAAGCTGATGCTTACACGCTCATCCTCCATAATAGCTCTATTGAAACTCCTTAAGCTAATCGTGGTTTTATCATTCACCAAAGGATCGGCAACTTTTCCATACCAAAGTACATTATCAATCACAATAAGACCACCAACCCTCACAAGCTTCAACAGCAATTCAAAGTACTCCATGTACATTCTCTTGTCTGCGTCAATGAATGCAAAGTCAAAGGTACCAGCTTCTCCATTCGATAGCAAGAAATTTAGAGTGTCGATTGCCCGCCCATGTTTAATGTGCACCTTATGCAGAACCCCGGCTCGTTCATAAAACCTTCTAGCGACTTCTAAAGCAATCTCATCCCTCTCACAGGCGACCAAACAACCTGATTCTGGGAGGGCAAGGGCAACAGCCAATGAAGAGTAACCGGTATACACACCAACCTCAATACACCGACTTGCTCCATGAATCTGTACAAGCATGGCGAGGAGCTGGGTTTGATCAGGAGCAACCTGCATTGTGCTTCCACTCATTTTGGAAGTCTCTTCACGCAATTCCTTCAAGACCACAGGCTCCCGGATGTTGCTCAAGATATAGTCATAAAGCCGTGGTGTTAAACTAATCACCTGCTTGTTCACATACTTGCTATCATTCGAGACAAATCCTGTATTGGTTGAACAACACTTCACATGATGAAAAGACTTGTAAGAGCTGCACTTGATGCACAAGCCCTTCCTTTGTGATGAGAAAAGACGATCTTTGGGGACAATATACCCAGAACTTGGAAGGGTAACAGGAATAGGTCTCACCACACTACAACTGTGCGGCATTCTAATACTATCCGAATTTAGCTGGAAAGAACTAATCTTTGCTTCCCTAGTCCATTCATGCTATTTTGGCCAGAAAAAGTGAATCTGCCAAAATCAAATTAGACGGGTTAGCTACAGTACCGCCCTTGACTATTAATCCATTAGAGAAGATCATATAACTGTTAATTTCACTGTCACGCCAATTACAAACTAAAGCCAAATAAAGATACAGGCTGAGAAAGATACTGAACGAGTCTGCAAAATTCATAGATTACAGAACAATGAGCACTGCACATAGCCAATTTCATCACTTACGAATCAAACAATTTCTCCAACTCAGCTATACTAAGAACTTTGCCAAGAAATAGAAAAAAAAGAAATTATACTAAGAAATGCAGACTAAAGCTTGAAAGCCAAAAGCAGCAACTCCAATTCATCTCCCCTCCCCCCTCCCTTTCTGCAGAATGTACAGAAGTTCAATACGAGTATTATCAAACTACCAGTTGTGAAACCTACACCATTAATGTTAGTACCCGATTAACAAAAGTAGGCAAACTCCGTTCAAACGCAATGTCAAGAGAATCCACAGCACAACTTCGATGTAATAGTGCATACATCTAGACAACTACACGGTCTCCAGACACTGACATTTTGATTTTATTTTATTAGGTTGTTGATGTCGCCCATTCAAAATCAGCCAAAAGCACGAGGAAATCAACTAGTTACACATGAAATCAATACCCTTCAAAGCATATTTTGACTCCGTTTATCAATCAACTACAACTAATCTCCTCGTTTGCAACTTTTGCTTCTCCCAATCTTCTTAAGAAGCAGCATTTCTATGAACTATGAACTGCCATAATGGGGGCAATTGATACGGAATCCAATATTGAGCTTGCTTGAAATGGGGGTAATTGATACGGAAATAATAGACACAAAAACAAGTGGATGAAAAGACGTAGTGGTTGTGGTGTACATAGCAGGGTGAACGGGAGATGGGGCAATAGTTACCCGCCTTTCTCATTACCCTAAAATGGGAGCAATCCTCTTTGCTCATCACCCCTATGCTCCTCCACCACCACCACTATCCCTTTATTTCTTTGAATTGGTCTCTACTTACACCCTTACTAATTACACTCATTCCGAGCAAGCCCTTGTATGGAATTCGACCACTATGTATTTCAACACAGCCTTTACAGCTGATGATGGAAGAAGTTGATAAATCAATTGCCAAATTGGATAAAGAATGAAACTTTCCCAACCCAATCAGCACATCTCCCATCAAATTCTAGCCCAAAATTCATCACCATTCCTTTATTTTACAATCCCGTGACGAACAAGCTTCTAATTTCAACTAAGATAAGAAACAGATACTCCATAGCTACCCCCACATCAAAGCTTTAATTCCCACAAAAGAAAGAACCAAAATTTCCATATGTAACGTCACAAAATCACACCAAAATAGATTAGATATCACAGCAACAGAATTCAGCACACAGTTAAAATCAAATTTGACGAGCTATGGATATACTAAGCATAAGAAATATGAAACTAATTACATGTTAAACCAAGTATAATGATTATTAAAGATCTGGGTAACGTCAGTCGTCATTTTATCCAAGAAGTAAAGATTAAGAAGAGATAAGCCTTGACGAATGAAAAACATGGCTTACTTGCACGAGTTGGCAGTGAAATGGATAAAAGAGGAAGAAATCCGGACAATCTGACAAGATACTGTGCAAACGATAATGCAGCGTGTACCCTTTTCCGCCCTTACTCCTTGTAAAGGTGCCTCGGTTCCGGACCGAGCCGATGGGAATCGAGTCGAATTGTACTGAGCTGAACTGATTTGAACTTTATTTTTTTATCAATTCAGAGTTTCGGACCCTTTGTGTGTAACACCAACGCAAAAGCAGCCAGCCTGAAAGAGGGGTCCGGATTGGCTTGGTCACCTAATTGAAATATCTTAAAAAAAAAAAAACCGCAATCTTTATTACACCTCGTACCTAAGATATAAAAAGAGCGTCCCTCGTACTACCAGTTTACCACTAAATTTCACCATTTGGGGTCAATTGTTTTATCAAGGCAAACGATTGAAGCTCAAGTTTAAACGTAGGTATGAGATCCTACGTGATTTGAACGCTAATAATTCAGTAAAATTTAAACTTACTACTCTCTATTCCTTTGGAGTATCGATTGTTAAAATAACAGAGAAAGTATAATGGTACCCGATAGAAAATCACAAAATTGCTCCTTTTTAGATAAAATATACTGATTGTCTAGAAGATCATATACGTTGCACAAAATGGCCCTCGGAACCGATAGCAGAAAGCATACATGTATGGACCTAAAGAGGACCAACAAATTTTATCAAAGTGTTTTTGAAGATCAAGATATATCAAGGTTGATTCAGGAAAATCTTTTCAAAGTCTTGTGCTTAAAACATGAAGACCAACAAAGACACTCGATTGCATGAATCAGCTTTCTTCTTGGACCAACAGCATGATATCCCATATCCTTGAGCTTATTCATAGACAGGTTTACTAACTGAAATTTATGCACGCTGTTTCCGCGAAAAATCCTCTCAAATTGCTCCAATCCCATAGAAGATAACCATCTGCGCCATCCTCCGGCTCTTACAATCTTCATTTCAAGATTTGATGCCCTCATTCTTCTGTTCAGAATCGTGGTGCAACCAGGTAAGTCGACTCTTGATTGTTCGAAACCTTTAGAGGGCTTGCGACCATGCCATCTCAGAAGACTTGTTTTCTTTTGGCATTGTGGTCTTAAAACATCATCTTGGTCTCCAGAGTTCTGCAGCCTTAAATCCATCTTCTCTGGCCCTCGATTTGCCACTGGTGAAGCACGACCTTTGCAACCAGACTGACTATCATTACGATCATGGCATTTCAGAAGACTTGTTTTCTTTTGGCACAGTGGTTTTTGAACACTATCTTGTTCTTCAAAATTCTGCAGTCTTAAATCCATCTTCCCCGATCCTGGATTTGCTACTGATGAAGTACAATCTTTTCGACCAGACTGACAATCTCTTTTTGACGAAAAGGGCATAGCACCATCGTTTCTCTCAGTCTCAGCAACACCACGAGACTTCTGAAGTGGACCTCTTGAAAGATCACGATCCGACACTCTACATTGCTCAGAAGTCGCAAGAGGAGGGATGAGAACAGTTATTTTTTGTTTCTTAACGACAGTCCAACAAGTATCTTCTCCAGAGAAATCCAAATCCACTACCAGTTCCGGAGAGTTGTGCAACGAGTTTTGGGTGTCATTGCTTCTCGAAACTAATGATGTCGAAAGCTTCCTACTCGTATTTGGCTTCACCATTATTCCAAAGCTACACAAACAAAGTCAAGCGTCACAATACTAAACCACGAAACAAAGCATTCGTTCCAAAATGATTTGGGGTCGGCTAATATAAATCGTCCAAAGCCGATTTGGCACATGAAACAAGACACTTGCTTCAAAATGATTTGGGGTCGGCTCACATAAATCGTCATACCATCATATATGAAAGCATAGGAAAATGTGGACGATCAAACTAGTAACCAAGAAACAAGATTAAAAATGTTGCACCAAACAAGCTAAAACAACAAAATGATAAAATATAATCATCAACACAAGCAATCAACAAAGGTGGTTCAACCATAAATAGACCATTTTTAAAATAAATTAAGTGGTGAAAAGAGAGGGAGTAAAGATTAGATCTAGGGTTTAGATTAAAAGCAGAGATGAGTAAATTGAAATAAAAATAGGAAAAATTGAAAGAAATTACCAAGTGGGTTCTGTTGTTTGAGCAATTTCGAGGCGGAAAGTCTAATATTTGCCGACCAACACCATCCTTTGTGCATCTTCGCCGTCGTCGGAGGGGGTTTAAGAGAGAAAGGAAGACCGGCGGGTGTCGGGTGTTTAAATCAGAACTCAAGTGTCTCTCCCTAATATTATGATTTCTCACGTTTCCATGTCTTTGTACGAGCTATGTCTTTCATTAGTTTTCGATATATCGTCTTTATTTTTTCTAAAATCGCAAGTCAAACATGTAACATATCATACTAATGTTGAGCATCGGTTCAGGATCGGATCGAGCACGGAAGCTCAAAATCTTGTGGACCAAGGATCCGACCGAATTGCATTCGGTCCTACTCGGTCCGGTCCGGTCCCTTGGATCGAGTGGACCGAACCGACTTTTCCCAAAAAGTTGTGGACCGAGGACCGGACCGAGTTTTGCCCTCCCCTATATTGTACTATAGTGTATACTAGTATCAAATGATATTCGAGAACTATCCGTCATTGGAGTCGGTAAATAAAATTAGAAAGTGGTGTGAAGGCAACTAAAGAAAGTCTCTACTTCTCATGTCCCCACCTATTAACGTTATTTTTTTTTCTACACCTACCTAATTAGGTTTACGCAATCGGTCGCCTCGTTGCTTTCACAAAATACACTAGAGATACAAAAAAGTGAAAGCAGTAATGCAACAAGCGACGATCAAGGAGGAAGAAATCAATACATCAAATTTGCTTTGAGGTCATTAACATTTATTACTCCATCTTAACATCTTTAACGTCTTTAGACGCAAATGACTAATCCACCCTAGCATAGTAGCATGCGTCTTTTGGATATATGAATGAAATTCCGCCCCCCTTTATACTAGGTGAATATTAGGTAATAACGACGTCGTTTCAAGCTATAGAAAGACCTTTGCATAACCTCACTTCCTTTCTCTCTCTCTCTCTCTCTCCTCGCTTCTCCTCTCTCCCGCTCACTTGTCTGCAACGCACACAAAAAAACCCTGAAACGCAGAGAAAAAACCCAACCATGAAAATAGAAGAAGTGCAGTCCACAACAAAGAAGCAGCGAATTGCCACACATACCCACATTAAAGGTCTTGGACTTGATGTATGTTTCTCTTCTTCTCTTCTTTTTACTTACTTTTGTTACCATTTTTTTTTAGGGTTTTTGGTTAAAAAAAAAAATTAATCTTTGATGATTGTTGTTGTTTTTATGGGATTCTACAAAGCTTAATTAATGCCCACATAATCTTAGCTTTCGTAATTTTTATTATAAACTATTGTTTTAATTTTGTGTCTACTGCTTGGAATTGAAACGGACCAATATATGTAGCGCCGAAGTACCGTCACAACCAAAAGTTTAGTTTTTATCGCTAATACGATAAAAGGCGGTTTTTGTGTTATTGGGTATTGAAAAAGTTGTAATTTTGTTGATTGGGAATTGGATTAATTTGGGGTATTTTTGGTTTGTGGTGGAATATCAAATATGTAGGGAAATGGGAATGCTGCACCCCTGGCATCTGGTTTTGTCGGTCAGGCGCAAGCTAGAGAAGCAGCTGGGCTCGTAGTTGATATGGTTCGACAAAAGAAGCTAGCTGGTCGAGCGGTGTTGCTTGTTGGACCTCCCGGTACTGGGAAGACTGCGTTGGCGCTTGGTATTGCTCAGGAGCTCGGTAGCAAGGTAAATTTATTGTCTTTCAGAGTAGTGTGCTACCTTTGCTTACGACGTACTCGTATGTATTTGGGGTTTTCTCTTTCGTTTTGTCTGACGTTACTTCCCGTATGATATTGATTGAACTCGGTATTTGCTTTGTAAGATCGTTGGAGGCATTTCATTTGTGAATTTAAGAAAGTTCTAATCTTCAAGTGGATGTTATTGGTTGTAGGTTCCCTTCTGCCCTATGGTCGGTTCAGAAGTCTACTCCTCAGAAGTGAAAAAGACCGAGGTTCTTATGGAAAACTTTAGGCGTGCCATTGGTTTACGTATTAAGGAAACCAAGGAGGTCTATGAAGGAGAGGCAAGTCCTGTCACTTTTCTAATCATATTTCTTGTTAAATTCGCATTGTTCCTCATATTCTGTCAACATTTTCTACTGATCCCTGTTAGCTGACCACTAATATTTCAAGAGTTTCTTTGGGTCTAAGACTGTTGTCGTTTTGCAACTACGACTTTTTGTTGTTCCGTTTTGGACTACGGCTTTGTTGTTGAGGAAAGTTGCTATCGAATGTTTTTGGCAGTTGGCGCCATCCAGACATTTCACCTAGAAATGTTGATGAGCAGTTCTAAACTAGTGCTATAGAGACTAGCTGAGGTGTCATCTGAGTAGTGTAGAATAGATGTTAAATCCTGGATAAAAAAAATTTGAAGTTTATCTCAAAATTTGAAATTCTCCGCCTCCTATTTCCTTCAATTCATCTAGTAGAGTAGTAGCATAGATATGTCTGCACCACTTGACTTGCTGTGATATTTTTGTTTTCTAATTCTAAATGTATTGTGTGTTGTACAGGTGACTGAGCTCTCCCCAGAAGAAACAGAGAGTGTGACAGGCGGCTATGGTAAGAGTATCAGTCATGTTATCATTGGATTGAAGACTGACAAAGGAACCAAGCAATTGAAGTTAGACCCAACAATATATGATGCTTTGATAAAAGAAAAGGTGATCTATCTGCTTTTTGCCCTCGGTTTGTCTAAGATCCATTGTATCAGATAGTTCCCCCCCCCCCACACTTCCAGCAATTTGAAAAGTTTTTTTTTTTTTGGGTTAAATATTTGTATCATCACTCTGATGCAAAGTTATGAGACTGTTACCTTAAAAAAAAGTTATGAGACGGTGTTTGCTAAACAGACTCATATCTAATAAAGTCTGTTTAGAACTTGGAATTGTATCGCGTGGTGTTGTCAATCATTACAGTTTCTTATAATTTCACCTTCTCTGAATGGGGGCAGGTTGCTGTTGGAGACGTTATATACATTGAAGCAAACAGTGGGGCAGTTAAGAGGGTAGGGAGAAGCGATGCTTTTGCGACTGAATTCGATCTTGAGGCAGAGGAATACGTCTCCCTTCCAAAACGAGAGGTTCACAAGAAGAAGGAGATAGTGCAGGTTTGCTTCTGTAATCCTCCTCTATCTAACTATCACCAGTCATGACATGTCTTGCAGTAGCCATGAAATGGAGTTTCTGCGTTCCACTGTATATGACAATCTTTTCTAACTATAAACAGCCTGAGAGACTTTTTACGACCTTGTTTGCTTTTCAGTTTGTTATCCAGCTTTTCATTCGTCAGAGGCAATTCACTAAAGATGATGGCCATTAAATTTTTATCTCATTATATTTAAAATTCTGATGGATGTGCTATAGGAAACTAATAAGCTTTGTCACAATGATGCAATTAGCTTTAATTTTCTGAGCACATACACATATTTGAGAAATTGCCTTGACATTTCAGCGTATCTTTTGGTATATACATTTACAAATTTCCTCATCAGGATGTCACCCTCCATGATCTGGATGCCGCAAATGCTAGGCCACAAGGTGGTCAAGACATATTATCTCTTATGGGACAGATGATGAAGCCAAGAAAGACAGAAATCACGGATAAATTACGTCAAGAAATTAACAAGGTATGTCTACTTGGCTATGGTTTGGATTTTTGCCAATCAGTGGGTTTATACTTTGAAAGTCTGAAAGATGTCGATGTCAACTACTTGGCCTTTCCTACCAAGTACCTTGGCCTATCCTACCAAGTACCTTGGCCTAGCCAATATAAAGAAGTCTATTTAGCCTGTACTCATTAAGTCAGAGTAACTGTAAACCCCTCCTCCCCCGCAGGGTATGTGCATGCTTGTAATTTTGCTGGTTTTCATGGCAGGTAGTTAACCGCTATATTGATGAAGGTGTTGCGGAGCTTGTACCTGGAGTCTTATTTATTGATGAGGTATGTTTCCATAAACTGCTCTTACAGTTTTCATCGTGGGATACAATTTTATCCAATGTTAAACAGAGATATTAACAGGTGCACATGCTGGACATTGAGTGCTTCTCATATTTGAATCGGGCACTTGAGAGTTCTCTATCCCCCATTGTGATCTTTGCAACGAATAGAGGAGTATGTGATGTGAGGTATGTTTCTCTACCCCGCATGTCAATCTGAAAGTTCTGGAAACTGTGAAGGCACTTGAACATTTTGTTTGATACATTTTTGGTGTAGTATAGGAGGACATAGTCAATAAATGTAAATTATTGTGTTTTTTTCTTTTAAGAAAAGAAGTAATGGTGTATATGTTGACGTTGAAGCTTTATTACTCTGGTTTCTGGGCCTTGTTCGTTTTCTGAGACCAGAGATCGTCAAGTAGTAGTCATAGAGACGTAAACATGAGTAGGGGATTACTCTATTAGTCTACTAGGAAAGGACAATGAATGTTTGTTTACTTGTTTTGATCACCATAGTGCATTGCCAAATTTTGAGACAAGCCATGGTTCAGTTGTAGTCACTTCGTTAGGGGAGAAGAGAGTTAGCTTGGTCACTTGGTCTACCACTTAAATAATTATACCAACAACGTAGTTCCAGTCATCTACTGTTAGCTAAACATCACCTTGATGATTACTCAGCTTAGCTTTTAATATCTTCATCATGTGCCCCTCATACCTCGAGTCTTGGTGGTTTTCAAGTTCTCTATTTTTCTGACACAAAACTGAAGAGAAGTTTTAAGTAGCGGCTCTGTGATATTTACAGGGGAACTACTATGAAGAGTCCTCATGGAATACCTGTTGACCTGTTGGACCGCCTATTGATCATTAGAACAGAGATTTATGGCCCTGCCGATATGATTCAGGTTAGCTATAATTAGTGGCATCTTTGTTTGTCTAAATTGTATGGAGCTACCATTGTCAGTTAAATTCACGGTATTCACCTTGTCTTTGCTGTAACTCTTGTCCAGATTCTGGCAATACGCGCTCAAGTTGAGGAGCTGGTTGTAGATGAAGAAGGCCTTGCTTACTTGGGCGAGATTGGCCAGCAAGC
>JBBYHQ010294484.1:0-46621 GCA_038382645.1 Spergularia azorica
ATATGGGAAGGATAAAATGGTATACTTGGTACGAAAATGATGATTGGTTGGTGGTGTGGTCGTCGGTGTTGTGTGCCGCCAGAGAAGGGGTATGGGATTCGTATTTGGGGTTGAGGATCGTGTTTGTGGTCCGGGTGAAGGAGGATCGCCGACCATAAGATCGAAGTAAGTTGAGTGTGGTTGGTGGGATTTTATTTTTGGATTGGTAGGGTTTTTCTAGGAAGTGAGGAGAGAGGATGTGAGATTTTATTGTCGTGTAATCTGATTTTTTTTTTTTTTTCTAAGGGCAATTGTATTTTGATAAAAAAAACTTTATATGGTATATTTTGATAATTGAGTATAGAGTATTTCTTATATATTTCTACAAATTTTAATTTCCAATTTCCATACAAGTATCCATTTAAAATCACAAATTAAATCCCCAAGTCCCCTTAATTTTCCACGCATGGCACCACAATCTGCAGCTATTGTCCCCCTCTAAACCCACTTATTTCCCCACTTTCTACAATTTTTGGAGGTTTGTGCGGTGATTGGTAAGGGAGGGCTAATCACCGTGATTGGTGTTGCCTCCCTCATGTAGTAGTAACTAGTAATGGAATTGTTGTCTTTAGTTGATAAGTTCTTGTCATAAAAATACAAAATTGACAAGAAATTAAAATTATGGACCTCCTTAAGAAGCTTAATCAGATAAGAACGTGCCACCTGTAGTGAACTGACCATAAAAGTTCAAAGTAATGTTCATGAGGGGCAAGCAAAGCATCAAATGATAGAGAAATGCAATGCCAAAAAGATACTAGTGGAAATTGACTTATTTAAGCTGTTTTCACCTGATTGGAGCCACGCTCTTCTTTGACAAAATTAGTAAGGTTTCATAGATAGGACTTTGTCACCTCGTTTCATTTTAGCCGGACAACGGTAACTCACTCACTCGTACTTGAGATAAGGTGTTATACTTTGGTTCGTCGAAGCAACATCATTCAATCTAGTCATGTTAACATTGCATTCTATGTTTCGATAGATGTTTAGGTAAGATGGAGATGCAAACCGAGGTGACGAGTTTTAAGTTTTTAAATTAAAAACGTCGAATAGATTGAAATTTCTCTTAAATGATTTGGTTCGAGCAAAACAAGTAGAAGTTGTCTGGAAGAATTGTCGGTGTTTAATTATGTGGATTTGAATTCATTTAACAAGTGCCACGAATGTCTAATACGCTTGTTAATTGCTCGCATTTAATATTTACTCCGTAACAAATTTATTAGTTGTTTTTTTTTTCTTTTGGTGGTAGGAGAAAAAATGGGTTTAATAAAATTGACAATTTGTGAAGTACTCCGTAGTCTTTTATTTCTCTGTTCTAGTAAAGCCCACATTCATTTTAGTGCAAAACATGGGCTAACTTCACCTTCACAACCCAAATAATCCTTGGACTTAAATAAGCTACCTTGGGCTGGGAATTATGGGCCAGGCCTGATCCGTCATCTCACTATTGTTCGCATGTTTTCCACTTGCAAATTTGCAGTAACATTTTGCTAATAGTGGATGAGAAATCCATGTGCCCAAGCTTCCAAGAAGCAGAGGTCCGGTTTTATCCCACTTGACCTTCGCACCGGTTTTGTTAAGCTCAAACTTTACCATATACGGAGTATATATATTCATATAGTAGGTCGTAATAACCTGTCGAGATTACATCGTAACTCATAACTCGTAAGTCGTAAGTTGCTTATTGATTGTGACGGGAAAGTCTCATCTAGCCATTGAGTGGGACCATCTTAAATATGATGGAATGAATTCGGTTCTATCCAACTAGAGTTCTTGCTAAATCAAGTAATGGTAAGAAAAGAAAAAGATTATTACCTAGTTTTGAAGATATTATATTCGTAATAGTCCAGACAAACACGTCTTACTCGAAAATCGATACTCCAATTAGAAATTCACCTTATTCATTGAATTTGAAACTAAGAACAAAGCAAAAGTTTGAAAGCAAAAACCTACGAAGTCCATCCACTTCCACTAGTACAACCTTTTTGTAAAGGTGCGATTCCTAAGACACATTGGTTGGATATTGTCAAAATAAATGTCATCTACCCCTCCCATCAGATAGCATATGCTTCACGAAATGTGATTCCAAATTTGACATAATCAAATTTTTATGTCCACCAATTACCGTCTCATATCTAGATACGTTTGTTTCTCCTCTTTTTGATATCGATAAAAGGTCTGTACAGTTCAATTTTGAATCTAAATTCAAAATTCAACAACTTCAACAATGTTAATCTCAATCTACTAGAAGAAAAATCTTACCATTGATATAAACTTACGCAGATTTACGACGATATTCTGATTTGATTTGATTTTATTGAAATCTGATGATTCCAGACTTCCGGTAAATGACTCGAATTCGGACTAAAAATGAACAAAATACATTAAGCGTTGACCATGCTTTCACACGAACGGTCCACAACACAAGTACTGTTCAGTGTTCACTTCCAACTTTCAGTTTTTTTCTAGTTCTGCCAATGGGACCCACCGAGATATTCTATTCCTACGTGACACTCAAATTTTGGGAAACAAAATAAACGAATTCCTAATTTAGAAAAAAATAGACATGAATAATTAAATTCTAAATAGCGTATCGATTTTGCGATTCCTTCTTCTTCACTCCTCTTCTTAATTCTCTGGACTCATTCTCACTCTCACCAGTCTCCTCTCTCTCTCTCTCTCTCTTTTCCAGTTCGAGGGGTTTAAGGTTCTGTTTGTTCTTCTCGTGAATTTGATTGTGTGTTGGTTACGCAATTAATAGAGTTATTTTCCATGAATTTAATTAATTAATTTATTAATTTTTGTGATGTTTATATTATTTTTTGACAGTGAAAGGGAAAGAGATAGGAAACAGAGGAAATGGAATCGAGAAGGAATGAGCAGCCGCAGTTCATAGTAAGCGATGGGAATGGGAATGGCGGGAATGAGAATGGGAATGGGAATGATAGTAGGGCCAGATTGATTGATACTATTGAGACTGACCAGATTGTTATTTCTGATGTGAGTTTTCCTCTTTTTTTTTTTTTTCCTTTTTTTCTCAATTTAATTATACAGAATTATTTATTCATTTCTACTAATTGTTATTATTGTTATTCTTGTCGTTTTCACCTAATTTTATTGGAAATTTCATTTTTGTATGTTGGGATATTTTTATTTAATTATCTAGTTATTATATATGGAGTGATTTATACTGTACCAAAATTATCAATTACTTCATATTTTTTATTTCAAAAAAAAAAAAAAAAAAATTACTTCATATTTTACAGTATTTGATGGGTAAAAAAATGAATGTTTTTACATAAATTGTAGCATTAACTTGTTTTTTTCTTTTGTGTTTGTAGTTCAATTGATCAAAGATAGTGTCATTGTGTCACCCTAGAAGAATTGTTTAGTAAATGATTAAGCTTTTGTCTACCTTAACCTCGCTTGAGACGGGAGCCTCTTTTGAAGGGTCGATAATTATGATGACGAATTGACGACAGTGCTTCTTTTGAGTTCTTTGTGTATAAGTCCTGTATATAAGCGTTTCATTATAAGTATTGTGGGATTGAGACTTAGGTGAATTCGGCTTAATTCAGATCATGTTGCCTAGAATTGTTCTCTTTGAAGTTTGAAGAAGGCATTTGCGGTTTAATTCCTGAAGAAATCTTTGGTTTGGGGAGAGTTAGGAAGCTACTCCTTGCAAAAGCAGTAGGTCTCATGTATAGGTTTTACTTAAAAAGAAACGGACTTTTAGTGGGATTCCTGCCATTGCTCGACTTGAGACATTGTTAACGTTGGACTGTCTTAAAAAGAACCGAACTTTTAATTAGTTTCATTAGAAAGCAGGATGAACTTCCTCATTGCTATTTGGATTTCATTACATCAGTGGAAATGAGTTCTTGTAAAAGATGATCAACTTATGTACTGCTTGTCCACTGTATTAAGTTATATTATGTAATTGACAAACTTTGGAGATTGTAGTTTCAAAATTTGATTTTTGACCTGCACAACTGCACAAGTCCATTGTGATTTCACTGTGTGTATATCTGAGTGCAGAAGAAAAGCTGGAAGAACTTTTTCTCGTACATGGGACCCGGCTTCCTTGTTTCCATTGCATACATCGATCCAGGGAACTGTAAGACTTCATCCCTTTTGTCAACATTCTTAAGTTGTAGTATTTAGACTATGTTCTTCTTAGTTCTCACGCCTTGAGAATGATTTTGGTTTACAAACAGTTGAAACGGATCTGCAGTCTGGTGCTCAATACAAATACGAGGTGTGCATCTTGATATTCCCCGTTCAACTTATCTTATATGAAAAATTGGTTTACGTTTATAAGATTTGAGAAATGACCTTCTAAGTCCACTGCTCTCCAATGCAATATTGTGTGTTTCACATTGAGAACATAATCCGAGTTCTCTTTTGTCTGATCTTGCACACACCTAGTCCTCTGCCCTGCACACTTTTCCTTTCGTTTTATGCGAAGTTACTTCTTATTTCCAGTACCCTCTAATCTATCAATGCAATGGGCTTACTTTTTACCTGGCTTCAGCTGCTTTGGATCATATTAGTGGCTTCAGCAGCTGCCCTCATTATTCAGAGCATGGCTGCTAATCTAGGGGTTGTTACAGGTGTGCCCTTTTCCCACATGTTTGTGTTTGGGTTCTTATGCTGCGGATCTTTGTTTTCTAAATGTGTGATAGGTAAACTTTGTCTTTGATATTCAGGAAAACATTTAGCAGAACATTGTAGATTTGAATACTCAAAGGTGCCGAACTTTATCTTATGGATTCTGGCTGAAATATCCGTAGTTGCTTGTGACATACCAGAAGGTTTGAACTCATGATTTTTATAATGTCTGCTTCTTCTATCTGTTGTTACATGTTATCCCTCATCACTTTTCTCTCTTCGCTCCTGACTGGGAAAGATTTTTTCTGTTTAGTGATAGGAACTGCATTCGCGCTGAATATGCTTTTCAGGATTCCTGTCTGGGCTGGTGTTCTTCTGACTGGCCTTAGCACTCTTGTGCTGCTTGCACTGCAGCAGTATGGGGTGCGAAAATAAATCCTTTAGCTTTCATTTTGGACAAACGAGGCCACTTGTGTAGAAAATATTGCTGACTGAGTTTAACTTCTCATGAAATTGATTCTTAGGTGCGCAAACTTGAGTTCTTGATTGCCTTTTTGGTTCTTACCATCGCTGTATGCTTTCTCGCGGAGCTTGGACATGCCAAGCCCGACGCTTCAGAAGTCCTGTATGGACTTTTTGTTCCACAACTGAAAGGAGATGGGGCAGCTGGCCTGGCCATCTCGTTACTTGGTGCCATGGTTATGCCGTAAGTCTCTAGCATAATCAGCTTTACTTTGTTAAATCACTCATCTTATCTTTTACAAGAGCTCATGCCATAACCGAGAACTAACTTCATTCGTGCTTTTCTCAGTCACAATTTATTTCTCCATTCAGCATTGGTACTTTCAAGGAAAATTCCACGATCCGCTAGTGGCATCAAGGTATGTAACCTGATGTCATTGTGAGATTCTCGTCTGGCATTTCTTTCTCATTTGCATTTGTACTACTCTGTTCTCATTTGATCATATTTGGATTAGAGATCTTGTCTGGCGTTCTTTCATTGCCAAATCTTTTATGCTTATGTACAACTTTTGGCTGAGAGCCTAAGATTGATTGTAGACTAATATTTGTGCAGTACATGTTTAATTTATTCCAATGTTCAGAGAGCCTTTGCACACACTGAATAGTATAAATCCTTTTACAGGAGGCTTGTAGATATTACATGATAGAGAGTGGAATCGCCCTCGCTGTGGCATTCCTCATAAATGTATCTGTCATAGCTGTTAGTGGCTCAGTTTGCAGTTCCTCAAATCTGAATTTGGAAGATCAGAACAGCTGTAAAGATTTGGACTTGAACAAAGCATCATTTCTGCTCAGGGTATGCTCATCCCTTATCCTATATCCTCCTGATAATCGTAGGGTTCTAAACGTTTTATTCTTGTTATTCCCTGATGCAAGCATTATACCAATGAGTGATCATATTCTGTATATCTTCACTGTTTGCAGAATGTCTTGGGTAACTGGAGCTCCAAGCTTTTTGCAATCGCTTTACTGGCTTCTGGACAGAGTTCCACTATAACCGGAACCTATGCTGGGCAATATGTTATGCAGGTCTATTGATTCTATATTTTTCCTCACAAATAGCTACTCGTATCACACTAGGCTGGCGCTAATTTTCGAACTATAAATGTGTAGTTTATGTGCAATATATGTCGTTTGATAGTTACATATTTTTTAAATAATAGTTAGTCGAGGGCCTATTCTCATTGAGCCGTACACTACCTTTTATTTATTAACTTTTAAATTGCGGGGATTAAACTTGTAGCAGATTATTCTCTTCATGCTTCTGTAGTTGTGTAGAAAAGCTTTGTAGTAATGTTCTTTTCTTCGTTAGAATCTCACGTGTTTTCTTAGTACAAGTTCATCTTTCTGCCTACATCAGCATACCAGATTTAACAAATTATAGTCGATTTCTATTTACAGGGTTTTCTTGATCTACGTATGGAACCGTGGTTAAGGAACATGCTGACCAGATGCTTGGCTATCGTCCCCAGTTTGATTGTTGCGCTCGTTGGTGGTTCTGCAGGAGCTGGGCAGTTGATTATTGTTGCTTCGGTATAACTCATTTTCCTATCAAGTTCTAGAAATATTCAAATCGTGTTATATGCTGGAACCAATCAGAAGTATATAATGGAAATGCTATTTCATACAGTTTATTAAAAACTGTTGGTATCCTCAAAAGAACAGAGAACACTTAGCTTCCTGCAAATTTGTGTGAAAATCCTAATGTTGAGTTAAGCTCTGACATGCACTCTGTCCGTTGCAGATGATCCTGTCATTCGAACTTCCCTTTGCTCTCATTCCGCTCCTCAAATTTACTAGCAGCAAGACTAAGATGGGTGAACATGTCAACTCACGAGTGGTAATCTCTTTGCTCTTTCAACAGCACTGTAAAAAATCTTGGAAATAAACAGATTTCGGTTATAAACCAGAGCTTATAATTTGCTTGCTTCACTATCTATCCTTATATATGGTTGTGTTTTTGTCCCTGTAAATCTACAGCTTTCTGCTGTCACGTGGCTCATCGGCTCATTGATTATGGTCATCAATATTTATTTCATTGCGAGCACCTTCATCAACCTACTATTACACAGCAAGTTAAAACTTGTTGCTGTCATATTCTCGGGACTATTTGGATCTGCAGCACTACTTATATATTTGGGTGCAGTCGCATACCTTATCCTCCGGAAGAACAAGGAGAGTAGCCATCTCCTATCACTGACTGCCCGTGAAAATCAGCAGCAGCTTCCTCGAGAAGACATTGTTAACATGCAACTGCCTCAGAGGAGAAGCAATGCTGATGTCGAGTAATCAGAGCACGTCTCTGAATGGACAGTACAGCAGCAGGTATTGCTCACACAGTAATTTTCAAATTCTAGTATTGTAGTCTTAGCTGAATATTTGGAAAATAACAAGGGTACTACACCTATTACTTAGCTTAATTTAGCCCTTCTGACATAGGATAGTGAACTTCTAATGAATAAGTTTGTAGCAATTGCGTACTGAGTTGTTGTTTCAGTGAAGAAAACATCATACTACAAATCTCTTAGATTTTATGTGCGATATTTATCAAGTACATTCTTTTATCGTATTAACCTTTACGCTTCCGCTCCCTATTTCAGTATTTCTCCTTCGAATTTTGATGTTGATGTTGGTGATTGTTGAGCAGAATCCTAACAGGACTAGGAATTAGGAAATACTCCTTAAGTATATTATATAGTTATTTATTCTCCGATCCTAAGTATGCTAGGACGATACGAACCTATATAATAATGTACTTCATGAGTTACAATCTCTGCCTCTATTTATTTTTGGATAGTTCTTTTCAATCGCGATCGTTAGTTTAATCATGGTGAAAACTTGTGGGATATGCTTCGAAGAGAAAGAAGCAGTGAGGGTGCTCCTCACGCCTTTTGCGAAGACTGTATATCGAGATACATCCTAAACAAAATCAAATCCCGCAATGCAATCGTGACTTGCCCTGGTGAAGGCTGCACATCGAGACTAGATCCTGTCTCGTGTCGTTCACTAATCCCGACAGCCTCCTTTGTCGAGTGGTGTGATCTCTTGGTCGATACCTGGATTACTGGAAAACGCCGCAGACGATCTGCATGCCCTTACAAAGGGTGCTCGGAGGTGGTCATTGACGAGTGTAAAGGCGAAGCAAGACAAGAGTGTCCCAAGTGCCGAAGGGCGTTTTGCTTCAGGTGTGGAGCGATTTGGAGTAGGAAACACCCTAAGGATTGTGACTTCGACGAGAAGCTGTTTCTGAAAACAGCCAAGTCTAGGAAGTGGAAACGATGTCCAGTATGCAAATACTTTGTCGAACTTAAAAGTGGATGCAAAAACATTACTTGCAGATGCGGAGCTCATTTCTGCTACAAATGCGGGAATCAACAATGTACTTGTTTGTCGATCGTTACTACCAACAACGCAGGAAACAATGTCTCAGTGTGCGAGGGAGTTTGTACTGTGATGATCGGTTTAGTAATAGTTGCTGCTGCAATTGCTCCTTTCGCTTCATATATATATGTGATGATATCGATGGCTACGGGGTAGCACGTTGTGATTCGATTCAATCCGATTAAATGTATATAGATCTGATCTAATATGATTTCATCGTCTTTAGATTGAATATTTGAATCATACATACAAGCAAACAAGCTAAGGCTATAGTATACCAATATTCAGAATAATCAGCAAGATGTTAAGGTATTGGGGTGAATTTTTTTGTAAGATACGCATGCATGCATTCGTTACTTATTTTGTTGCAAAACTTTTGAAAACATTTGATTATAAATCGGCCCTTTATGTTATCATCGTATTCCATTGCAGGTCCATATTTACGCGCTAGTTATTGTCGTGGAGATATATCATATATATGAAATGTATCTTTTAGAAAATAAATATATTAGACTTATGGTATGTGCTTAGGGTTTTTAGTATATTCACGAGATTATATTTAATTTCCATCTTAAAATTCAATGCAAGTTATTATGTAACAATATACATACTCCATATAACACAATAATATCATTCTATTGAGAAATTCTAAAAGACGAATCACCTCCACACTAGTTCTTGAGATCAGAGCGTCGTTTAATTTAACGAGTACAATGTTACGTTTCAATGCGAAAACTTGTAGGATATGCTTTGAAGAGAAAGAAGCCGTGAAATCAAGTACTTACACTAATAATACGATCAATTGCCGAGGTGCGCCTCACGCCTTTTGCAAAGAATGTATCTCAAAGTACATCTTGAGTAAACTACAAGCTCGCATTCCGGTAGTTACTTGCCCGGGCGAAGGCTGTACCGCGACATTAGATCCGGAATCGTTTCGTTCACTCATCCCGAAAGCCACATTTGTCGAGTGGTGTGATCTCTTGGTCGATACCTGGATTTCTGGTAGAGGCCATGGGCGAGTTGTGTGCCCTTACCAAGGGTGCTCGGAAGTGGTGATCAACGAGCGTAATAGAGGCAGAGGAATGCAAGAGTGTCCCAAGTGTCGAAGGGCGTTTTGTTTCGGCTGCGGGGCGATTTGGAGTTGGAATCATAATGTTGTGTGCCAATCTCATGAGGAGATGTTTTTGAGAATAGCGAAGTCTAAGAATTGGAAACAATGCCCTATTTGCAAATTCTTTGTTGAACGTACCAACGGCGATTGTTCTGCAGCCGTTACCAGGAATACACCAGACGACGGTAATCGCTCTACAATCATTTTCACTTTGAGGAACCCAATGGCCTACCGCAACATCAACAACGACCCATCATTGTTGATTCTAGTGCTTATGGTGGTATTTACATGTGGTCTTTACATAGGAGGCTGTATACGTGTACGTGGACTTTGGTGATGAAGTTTAGTCATAGCAGTGTTCGATTTGTGTTGATTTTTATTTACTTGATTCATTTGGTTTAGAAGTAGTTTTGAAATTGGTCTGTCAAAGCAGGATAATCTCTTTGAATCGAAGAGCATTTCGGCAATAATTAAGATGCCAATGTTAAGGAATAATAATTCGTAAAGTTAGTTTTGCATGTATTTATTGGACAAAGTTTTTAGGACAAGCATTTAAGGGTCTCAACATTCAATCGTAGTCTTTTCTTAGTTGTAGGCTACTGATCGACCTTGTAATATGACTGTTATTTAATAAAATTCCTAGCGTTTGCGTGCTAATATGACTGTAATTTAATAAGGCTCCTTATTTATCTGGGACTTTAATTATTACAACTAGTATACAGTATATAATGATGCACCTTTTATCTTTTGATATGAATTACAATCTCTGATCTCTCTACCTCTCGTATGTTTCGTCTACAACAAGTTTAATTAATCATGGGGAAAACTTGTTTGATTTGTTTTGAAGAGAAAGTAACCCACGGAATAAGCATTTTACACGACTACGTCTAGCAGGTGCAACGCGGCTGATCACGCCTTTTGCAATGATTGTATTACCAAATACCCCTACATGGCTATGTTTGGTAAAACTAGCTGAAATAATAGCTGAACGCTGAAATAGTAGATGAATGCTGAAATAGTAGCTGAAAGCTGAAATAATAGCTGAAAGTTTTTAGCTGATAGTAATAGTAGTGTTTGGTAGAATAAGCGGATATAGGAGCTGATATATATAAAATTACATAAAATGCATTATTTATTTTTTATTTCATTTTAATTTAGTAGATAGACGAGGGTAAAATAGGAATAAAATTATGATAAGCTAACTTATTTTTAAATAAGTTAACGTATATGGGGTAACATCTTAAATAAGCTAACTTATTATTTAAGCTAGTGATGTTACCAAGCCAACTTATTTGGTCAAAGAGCTTAAAAAAACTAGTCAAATAAGCTACCTTATTGTGCATACTAAACATAGCATAAACTCCAATCCAACAATGCCTTAATCACTTGCCCGAGTGCAAGGTGCACGGCGACACTAGACCCTGTATCGTGTCGTTCACTCATCCCGACGGAAGCCTTTGTCGAATGGTGTGATCGATTGGTGTATACAACTACAAGAAAACAGGTATGGGAGGGCGCTGGAAATCGCCCTCTTTGATCCAAAAATCGCCCTCCTTGATCTAATAGGGCGATAAAAATCGCCCTTCACTTCGCCCAATTAGTGGCGTTGTATTAGATCAAAAGTGGCGATTTATGCAAACACCCTCTTAGATAGATATTAAAGAGGGCAATCAAGATGATAGATCAAATATGGCATCTCGATCGCCCTAATTGATCGCATCAGATATGGCGAGGAAAAAAAATTGCCATATTTGAAGTCCTCAACAAGGGCAAATCTCCCGCCCTCTTCGATGGAAAAACCACTAAGGGCAATTACAATCACCCTCCTTGATGATCATTCAATTAAAAAAAAAATATAGAAAAGTATTCAAACTGATCTCAACACATTCATTTATAGTCAATAGCTTCTCCATGTAATTGTTAGTACACAAACACTTTCTCAAGTGAAACTATAGCTCCCTTTATTCCGCTCACGTTGAATAGCTAGCTCTTCACTCCTAGGCACTTGTATGGTAGCGAACATGTCGGCTACCTCACCTACATAAAGACTGCTGCGTGAATGGTGTAGTTGGTTCACTGAAAAGTCAAAGTTGCAGCCATCAAAAAAGCTTTCACAACCTTTCATATAGATGGGTAAATGCAAACATCACAGGCCACTTCTAACCAATACATGAATGTACTAGGATAAGTTTAAGCATTAAAAGCAGCGGCTCAAAACTTTAATTCACAAGACATGATACAACATCAAAAGCTAAGAACATCTCAAAAACATTCTAACTATGTGACTAAAAGTGTTCCCTTCCTAGGGAATGATTGTGCCAAGCCTCCCCATCAGACAGTAAACCTCAAATAAAATCCGAAACATGCTTGTGCTCTCCATCAGACAAACTAATATACCTTTCATAACAATAGTGAAAGTCTATCAATCAGAGACGATTATAAGCTGATGAGCATTACTCTCAACTGAGGTATAAATGGATAATGATTCAGCCTGATATGGATGGTGAGCATTACCCTTAAATTGATTATTTAGCCTATTATAACTATATCAGATACTTGATTGAATGAGCATATAAGTCGTAACACCATCTCATGTTCCCAAATAAGCAACTTAAAGCAAAACAAAATTACCAAGGCACAATGAGCTTTAGATCTATGTTAGATGTGTACCTGAATGACACCAGCACCTTCCTCATCAGTCATGTGCATAGGACGAGGGTTACGAAGTTTCAATATTTCGAGCTTTCTACCATTGGCATCAATGCTATAAGAAAGAACTGACAATAGCTCATATTGACGCCTGAAACAATAGAATAGACAAGCCAGTATTTATCAGATACTCGGTCTCAGAATTTCATGCTAATTAATGTGTTTCACAAAGAGTGCTCTGCCATATAATAATTATAAACAAAGAGGTCGGAATTACATGCTTGCACAGTCTACACAAGTTATAAACAAAGCCTAAGCTAACATTGTTCACGAAACACAAACTGAGTTTCTGATCCAAGGAAATGTCTTCTCCACAAATGCCCATCCAATTGTTTCAACTAAAACAACAAATGAAGACTGATACTCCCGGATTCCATACATTACGATTGACAACTAAAACAACATATGAAGACTGATACCCCTAGATTCCATACATTACGATTGACACAACAAGCGACGACCAATACCAAATGTTACAGTCGTGTCAAATGACGTTTAATACCCACTGATTCCAAATGTTACAGCATGAAAACCAAACATATATTGATAGGTGAATCTTAAGATTATAGATATTGAAAGCAATCGAACATTTGAGTGAAAAAACAAAGCTACCCCGAACGCAAAAATACAAATTCAATCTCATACAAAACTAAAATTGACACAAGCAAAAATCACATCAAATAATCATACAAATTAATAACTTAATCATACAAATTAAGCCAGATTCAACAACAATACAACAGATATATTATTCAATTAATACGTAAAACATACAATAAAAATCTACATAAACACATCTAGAGTTTACAAACAGATCCAAAAACAAAACAAATCACATAAAAACAGCACATCTAAAAATCTAATCCAAAACAAGACGAAAATGTGCGACAAAAGAAAGAAGTCAGACAAGTACCTGGCATACTCTGGCGTCTTCGAAATAAAAGCAGGCCATAACCTCGATTTCGTCGCGGACGACGGCAATTATTCAAGTTCTGCGGCGGTGGTGGTGGATTTTGAGGACAGAGTTCGGTAGTGCCATCGGAGAGGAGAGAGAAAGTGTTCATCTTGAATTTTTGATCGAAAAAATTGGGGAAATTTTGGGGATAGGGTTTAATTTTGGGTAAGGCAGATATGAGAGAGAGAGAGATTAATTTTGGGGAAATTATTTTTGTTCAATGGTGGGCATGTCATGTTTGTTTTGTGAATTATATCAATGAGGGCGACGGAGTCCAGCTCGCCCTCTTTTCTCCACTCAGATATGGCGTTTTTAAATTGCCATCCTTAATGCTATCATATAGGGCGATGCAACAACGCCTTGTTAGAAAAGACAAAGTCGAATCCCAGACCCACTTTCTTGTAGTGTACGTGGATTGGTCGTAAAGGCTATCGACGAGCAGTGTGCCCTTATAAAGGGTGCGCCGAGGTGTCAATCTACGAGTGTAAAGGCGGAGGACGACAAGATTGTCCTAGGTGCCGTAGAGCATTATGTTTCGGGTGTGGGGCGGTTTGGCGTAAGGATCACGATAAGGTTTGTGCCTTCGACGAGAAGGTGTTTCTGAATGTGGCTAAGTCAGAGAAGTGGAAACGATGCCCTGCTTGTAGATACTTTGTTGAACATAGTGATGGGTGCAATAAGGTCACTTGCAGGTGCGGCAATAAATTTTGCTACAAATGCGGCCATCAAGATTGTACTTGTGAGAATGCGATTATCATTAAGTTTTTTATGATTATCGCAGTAGGACGATACTAGAGGTCTACACTTGAAAGTGTCTACTATCAGCAATAATTTACTACTTACACAAATAATTTTACTACTCGAGTTTTTCATTACAAATTAATTTTACTACTCCAATCTCAATTTTACTGCTACTAACTCAATTTTACATTGTAGACAAATTGATTGTGTCTACACTGTAGACCTCTAGCAATTTGCATCGCAGTAATGCTTTTTGTGGTATGGGGAGTACCTCAAATTATTGCGAGCTTAATTTCTTGATAAATACGACTAAACGGTTAGTTCGGCTTAGGAAATAAGATGTGATGGAAAGCCGTTGGAGTAGTGTTACTGTTCTATTGACCTACAGTAAAGTTCTTTTGAGTTTTGAAGTATTGTGTGTTGTTTGCTGTCGTTTCATATATACTATCTGTTACCATTTGTGACCAAATGTAAACCTCAGGGGTAGTATGAATGTCGTTTCCAAAACCCCGGCGGTAACACTGAAAACGTCTAAAATCCGATCCAAAGCGTAGCTTTTAACTCTTAGGAATTAATTAGAACGACTCGCTCGTCAACTTACCAAAAGTCTATCTAGACTTATGGTAGTGAATCCAATAATTGGTTTTATATCTTAACACTTATCATTTCATTACTGTAGTTTAATAACCTCATGTGTCGAGGTCACTACTACTATGTAAATATGTTCCTCTAGTATTCGATTCGATATCTATACATCAACAACTACAACTACTCCATGCCTTATCATGAATTACGATCTCTCTCGTGCTCCTCCTCCTCGTATCTGGTCTAAGATACTATTATACTAAACTTACGTAATATCGTTATTCACGATACGATAGTGGCCGGTATATCGTTGTTATTAGAATTTTAGGACATGGAGGAGATAATTATTTACGTCTAATTAAAATGAAATCTTATGTAAGCAGGATTAATAACAACACCACTATAAACTTAACTGGTTAAAAGACAATTCTAGGCATACTTGGTATCTCGAATTCTCGACAGTATATACCATGTAATATATCTCCACTCTAGTTCTTTAGAGTCGTTTAACTTCTAGTGCAAGATTAATCATGGCGAAAAAAACAGCTTCAAAAAAATCGGCATATTCAACATGTGGAATATGCTTTGAAAAGAAAGAAGCCGTGAATCCAAATATCTACACTAGTAAGATCAAGTGCCACGGTGCGTACCACGCCTTTTGCAAAGTCTGTATAACCAAATACATCCTAAATAAAAATCAAATCCCACATTGCAATCGTTACATGCCCTGGTCAAGGCTGCACCGCAACACTAGACCCGGAATCGTGTCGTTCACTCATCCCGAAATCCGCCTTTGTCGAGTGGTGTGATCTCTTGGTCGAGACTTGGATTTCAGCAAGAGGACATAGACGATATGTGTGCCCTTACAAAGGGTGCTCGGAAGTGGTGATTGACGAGCGTAATCTTAAAGGAAGACAAGAGTGTCCCAAGTGTCGTAGGGCGTTTTGCTTCGACTGTGGGCGGGTTTGGGGTAGGAACCATAAGTTGGAGTGTCAATCTGATGAAGAAGTGTTTCTAAGGGTAGCTAAGTCTAATAATTGGAAACGATGTCCTGCTTGTAAATTCTTTGTTGAACGTGCCTCTGGTTGCATACACATGACTTGCAGGTGCGGAACTGAGTTTTGCAACGAATGCGGCTTACGACACGGACAATGTAATTACAATCATCCTGCTGCAGCCTATGTCAGGAACGTACCGGACAACCGCGACGACTATCGTTCTGCAGTAGCCAATACAAGGAACACGCCATTTTACGGCAACTACAACAACAATCCATCACCATCAGAGAGGGTTTTTATAGTATTGTTTTCACTATTTATTTTATTAGCATGTGGTGTTATAGGAGTCTGTCAGTACTTGGGTTTTTGATGATAATGAATCAGAGTGATATATACACATGGCAGATGCCGTAAACGTTACGCAGCCATTAGCACGAACGCACCGGACAACCACAACAACAACGAGACAGTAGTGTGGAAATCCAGTAGTAGTAGTGTCTCTGATTCTCTAACTATTCCATATATTATTATTGCGTTGATATTTTTTCATGGTTTCATCTGCTTATTTTTCACCAAGAGTCATAGCACTTGCGGTCTTGCGGACTTAATTAGCTTCCGGTGGTCTATATATACTTATATATATGATAACTCGACTCGACTCGAACGCACCTTTAATTTCTCTAATGTGTTTTTTTTTTTTTTTTACAATGCTAGAGGTCTACAGTATAGACACCCAAAAGTGTCTACAATCAGCAATAATTTTACTACACTATCAAAATTTTACTACTAACACAATTAATTTTACTACCTGGATTTTTCTTTACAATTAATTTTACTACTCCGATCTCAATTTTACTACTAGTAACTCAATTTTACATTGTAGACAGATTAATTGTGTCTACACTGTAAACCTATTACAATTTGCTTTTTTATTTACTTGCATTGACATAAATGGCTTTACTTGAGTCGTGATAAGATTCATTCAAATTATATTAACTCAAATCAGAATTATTATTCAAATAAGATCAATGAATTTAGTCCATTTCTTAATACTAATTCGTTGAAATTCTGCTAAATATTTAACCAATTTAGATGAGATTAGTTAAGAGTTATTAAATTAGACCAGTTTCATTCGGATCAATTACATACATTCACATCAGAAAGATACGGTTCGAACAGAGCATTAGTACCTTCATTTTACATTTTAACTAATTATATGTATAAATATCTTATGTTAACACTTAATATAATATTCAAATGTCATTTCTCTTAATTCAGGTCTGATACTAGAACGTATAGTCGTGTGTAGAAAACTAGAATCTGATCATTGTCAAAAAACTTCATCCTCCGAAATTCCAAATGCGCGAAATATTTTAAATATTTGCGCATCTTCTTACCTATAATTTGTAGTGTTTGCATACAAATATGATTGTTATTATTTAGGTTTCTTGTAAAATTTTATATCTTGGTCAGCTATTAGAGTATATAAATTTGTCGAATTCTATATTCAACCACAAGTTTTAATCATGAAGAAAACATTAGCTAATTGTTTGATCTGTTTCGAAGAGAAAGTAGTCGTCAAAACAAGTATTCACAACAATAATACTACTTGTCGCGGTACTACTCACGAGTTTTGCAAAGATTGTATTACAAGATACTTCCTCCATAAACTCCAATCCAACAATGCCGTAATTCAGTGCACGGCGAAATTAGACCCGGTTTCGTGTCCTTCAATAATCCCGACAGACGCCTTTGTCGAATGGTGTGATCGATTGGTTTATACGTGGATTGCTCGTAAAGGCTATCGACGAGCAGTGTGCCCTTATAAAGGGTGCTCGGAGGTGTCAATCGACGAGTGTAAAGGCGGTGGGAGACAAGATTGTCCTAGGTGCCGAAAGGCGTTATGTTTCGGGTGTGGGGCTGTTTGGCGTAAGGATCACGATAAGGTCTGTACCTTCGACGAGAAGGTGTTTCTCAATGTAGCTAAGTCTGAGAAGTGGAAACGTTGTCCTGTTTGCTGATACTTTGTTCAACATAGCGAGGGATGCAAAAATATAACTTGCAGGTGCGGTACCATGTTCTGCTACAAATGCGGCCATCAAGTTTGTACTTGTTCTGAACGCATCCACCCATGTGTTGTTCTGCTCATGGTGTCGTGCGTTCTATTAGTAATAACATCTGCAATTTTTGGGTCGATGTACTCATAATAACTGGACTGTAACTTTCTGATCTTATAAGATTCAGATTTTTTATCTAATATAACTTATTCGAGTTGAATTATCACCAACATACTGTATACGGAGTACTTGTAACTTGTTTTTGGGTCGATGTACTCATAATAACTGGACTGTAACTTTCTGATCTTATAAGATTCAGATTTTTTATCTAATATTAACTTATTCGAGTTGAATTATCACCAACATACTGTATACGGAGTACTTGTAACTTGTTGGTAATGCAAAGGTTTTGAGCTTTGTTTGGGAAACACTTGTTTTTCTTTGTCCCACATTGAAAGTTTAGAGGAACTTTTTGGGGTTTATATATGGTGAGTGTTAGTAGTGTTTGAACTACTTATGGAGGGAAGACAATGATATCTCCTCGCGTGCATTGCCGCCGGCTGTCCGTTTGCGGTGTGTTGGGGCTCACCTTTTGCTCGCGCTCGGTATTTTGACCGTTGGTTTCTTTCGGAAACTTGCGAGCGTCCAGATTCATTGTATAACGGATTAATTTGAGAAATCCGTTCCTCCATAATTACTGATTTTTATTTCCGAATTAAATCCCATATTTTACTCCCATAATCAATTCAATTGATTGATTTCCGTTTCTGTTTTTTGGAATCTTATTGAGAAATCCGTTCCTCCATAATTACTGATTTTTATTTCCGAATTAAATCCCATATTTTACTCCCATAATCAATTCAATTGATTGATTTCCGTTTCTGTTTTTTGGAATCTTATTGAGAAATCCGTTCCTCCATAATTACTGATTTTTATTTCCGAATTAAATCCCATATTTTACTCCCATAATCAATTCAATTGATTGATTTCCGTTTCTAGTTTTTGGAATCTTAAGTTGGTTTCTTTCGGAAACTTGCGAGCGTCCAGATTCATTGTATAACGGATTAATTTGAGAAATCCGTTCCTCCATAATTACTGATTTTTATTTCCGAATTAAATCCCATATTTTACTCCCATAATCAATTCAATTGATTGATTTCCGTTTCTGTTTTTTGGAATCTTAAAAGGACGTCTTCAGCGCCTTGCTTTGACACACAGAAATTCATTCTCTTTTCTCTTACACATCTTTCTCTTCATCCATTGATTCCGAGTACGTTTTTGAGTTCCACTTCTCTCGGGTGAGTACACACCTTGGAGAAGCGTTGTGTTACCTTGGTACCGTAGTCGGGGCGAAATTGCTTCTCATTCTGTGATTTCAGTCACGACACGATTTTTCCGTCATTTTCGTTTCCATTGTATTTCACCCACAGTAGTCATTTTTCCAACAGTACTCCGTTATTTCTCAGCACAAGATGTCATCGTGTCAAGATCTAGACACGAGTTGAAAACGACACCTTATGATCAATATCCGAAATCTATAAACACCACCCGACATTACAAAGATGTACGTGTTTGTGGCTCAGGGTTCGAAAAACAGGAATTTATATGGTAATTTTTCCACATGGTACCAACTGTAACATTACGGGGGCAAATAAGTTAGAACATTGAGTCATTGACCTTAACTTTCATTAGAAGATATGCTGCTATATATTTGTAACACACATGCAAAATATGATTCTTGCTCACTAGACTTACAATCAGATCTATGAAATTACCTCTTTTTTTTTGTGGTAAAAATAAACAACAAAGGTAATTTTTCCCATCGGAATTTTAATCAACCATACATTTTCACGACTGAATACGAATGGCATCTTCATGTTGGGGAGGGATAGGAAGGTGACCCTTGTCTTGAAGGCACTTCACCGTGTCGTATAGGCATTGTTTAACCGTTGTGAACTCCATGCCTAAGTCCTTGAGCTTTTGGTTTGAGAACTTGTATGGTTTAACTCTAGGGTTCACCTCATCCGAGCACCTACATTCATTCCAAGTTTCACCGGTTAAAAAACGAAACAAAGTTTCTTTTTTCTTACAACTTTTGAATGAACACAATTAACAAACACAATATCGTATCGTATAACAGTACATTTTTGTCAACGGATTTAATTCTACCATGTCCAAATGAAAATCGAACAAGGGCCCATGTGACCATATATCTACTCCGCGTTGACCACGTTGACTTGTGTGTCATGGCAGATAGTAATTGGGCTCGTGTCAATTCCTTATTGGATATGGACCAAGTTTTTCGTTGTACGACATACGGCCCAAAGAAATATCTAAGTAGACATGTAGTATGAGTACGACCTCCCCCTACTAACTTCATTAATGTCGTCCTACCAAAGAAAATGAGAATGTACCCCGTATTTCGGCTAATTTTCTAAGAACGGATGGATGATAATGCACAAAATGAATAGACTCGGGTTACATCTATCGCTAGTATAAATTAAGACATTTCAAAAAAGTAGCGCGTTAACTTGAACTTGAATCTATAACTATGCTTTCAGGTGCAATTAATGAGATATGAATCTTTTTCTAACATAATATTTTCGCCTTAGCCCGATAAAACATGCTTAATTGAAAAGTTCGGGACCAGGTGCATTAATGATGGTATGAGTCACTATAAGCTCCTCCTTAATCGTACATTATCATAGTTAAGAAAAGAGGGAAGTAGTGACTCATGTGGTTTGATTTAAGGGATTAGGTCGAATATGGGACAAATCCAATGGAGGGCACCATTCCGGATGAAAACAAAGTTGGTAGTAGGTAAAGAGGTACTTTGTGCTTCTCATCCTTTTTCACCAACAAAAATAATCATATCACTATCACGTACTTATTGTCCAAAACATAAGGGATTGTTGTAGGACCAAGTCTTTACCTAACCAATTTTGAGTCACTATGACACTAGCCTAACGCAATCCATCTTCATCGAGTATTCATTCTACTATCTTTATAAAGACGATATGTAAAATAAACGAGTTTTACGTATGTAACGTAGTATTGTATGACAATCTTATGATCATCTGAGAAAAGCAGGTCGCATTCTCATGTTATTCAAATAATCGGATCATTACACGGACTAATTTGTTTAAGACTCAATGATGTACTCCGAATGTTGTTATCTCACCAAGAAAAGTCATCACTTATCCTTTTTGCAAGCTACTTTCATAAGCAACAAAATCAAATCATTAGATATCCGCTAACTACGTGAATAACCTTAACCTCAGAAATACAATTAAGATATGAAATGTAAGATTCTACACACTTACGTGTAACTCTAGTACTTTACCGCAACCATGTAATTAAATTTCCAAATAATTTATTTTCTAATCAACTCAATTCATTTCAGTTGGAACTCGGAAGGTACCTGTTCCATGTATACTCAATTGGACTTGACTGGTTTAGTTTTTATCTTTCGAGTCACAAAGCACAGATGCATAATATGATTGCGTATATGACCAACTAGTGTCATGAGACACCTTACTGATTACGGTTGTATTCAAAAGTTTCACATTTAAGACGATTTATTTAGAAGGCGAAAACGGAGAAGAAAATGTGAGAAAAGAGAACATACTTGGTAGGAACAGGGTACTCAGGGAAGAACTTGGCCAAAATCTCACAAACTTCTGAACGATGAAGTACACTTTCGGCACAAACGTATCTTCCTTTGGCAGATGGATTCTCAAACACTAAAATATGAGCCAAGGCCACATCTTTGACATGCACGTATGCTTGAATTGAATTTGCATATGTCTTTGCTGACCCAGTCAAGTACTTGAGAATGTGAACTATGCTTGCGTTCAGACTTGGTTGTAACAGAGGACCCAACACTAGCACCGGGTTCATCACCACTAGGTCCACCTCCAGCTCCTTCGCCGCCTTCCACGCCTCCTGCTCTGCCACCGTCTTCCCGTAGCAATACCAGTTCTGTAACGACCCAAATTTGCATTATTAGAACGAATCAAGAGTTGAGACGAAATTTCTCGTTGATTTAAAAGTCACTCGTAATTTCTCAAGTCAAAGAAAAACAGATTAAGTTGATTTAAGACGTGGGGTGCATTCATTCATATCTTAAAAGTCAAGAATGAGTACGAGTCTGCCATGAGGTACTATAGTTACGACTTGATAATCCCAAATGTAAACCATTTATACTATACTTGTCGTATCATAATTATTAATCGAGAGCCACTCGATTTAGTATTTCCCTATCATTGTAAAAACTTGGAGAACACTTTCCTTACCTAGTAAGGGTCTGTTTGGGCAAGCTCCAACTTTTCCAAAACTGCTCATCAGAAACAGTTTCTGGAGGAGGAGCTCCAAATTGGAGCTTCTACTTCTAATGAACAAATTTACACTAAAAGTGCTTCTCAGAAGTCAGAAACAGTTTCTCAATTTTGTGTTTTTGGCCAATTTACAGTTTTTAGGACCCAGAAATAGTTCAAGAGATTGGCCAAACACACCCTAAAACTTGCAACAAGTGGTATTTTAGTGTTTGGATTGGCTCAAACTCTACCAGAAACAAGTTGCATGGACAATTCTAATTCCAAAATAGTAAAAAGTGCTTTTTACCCACCTAACTTAGAAAAAAGGGATATTAATATTGTTGTCAATGTTCCTCAAAACTACCATGGAAATCTTAACCATGTTATAGGACCCGGCAACGCTTACCAAAACACGGACCATGCTTATCATTGTGTCACATTTAATTATCTCAAGTTCTCAACTACAAGCACGCAAGTACATGACAAAATGTTTAGTGCTAATCTATTTCTACGCTGATAGTGATCATCAAATCCTTTCTCATCGGTTGCAAACCTATTTATGTTAATAGTTAAACGAGGTTAATAGATAAAACTCGTTTTCGTATTCGACATTAGATGTGTTTCAAGTGTGTGTATAGTTAATACTCCACTCGTAGCATTAAATGTGACAAAGTCTTTGTAGCTAGCTTACAACATGGAATGTTGAATGACAAACAAGGGTCTAAGTAGTGGTGTATTTGTCATCTTGAGAATGGTGGTTGAAGAGCTTTTGCAAGAGAAGTGTATGTAAGTATGTTATCGTTATCTTCTTCTTCTCCCATTGGTTAGTGGGTTGTGTGCTATAATAGTGACCTTACTTTGCGGGGCCTGAGTTTTGTCCAAGTTAGCAATGGATTTTCGTTGCATGTAAATCAGTCACAACTTATAAGATAGGATAATCGTAAAAGTCACCACCAAATCATCTACAAGATTATAGAGTAGATTAAAAATATGTTAATGACCTTTCCAAACAAGAGAAGATCACTAAGCAAGACTACCTAACAAAACTTAAGTTACTAGTATCATTTTAACGACGGATGATTGTGTGTTGCTTTTTTACTTTCTCCGTAATAATGACATTTCCTTTTAAACGTAAATAAAGAGTAGTTTTCCATCATATACATAATGTGCTTATGTGCTTTTGATATGCTGTATAAAATTGTTCAAATTCGCTCATCGTTTTCATATCATAATTTCAGTGACATATAGACGTAGTTAAGAGTATAGATAGCTTAAGAAATTAATCAAATGAACACCTATAAATTGAAATTAAAATATATACGATTATACGAGTAATTCATAATGGACATAAATAAAACAAACCTTGGTGTTCTTGCAAAAGTCAAGATCACTCCAACAACTCTCATCTACAACCTTGTCAGGGCTCCGGTTAGGGTCCATATAAACCGCCCCGATCGACGACGTGAAGATCACGCGCCTCACCTTCGCCTCTGCTGCTGCTACTATCACATTCTTCGTTCCGTTCACTGCTGGCTCCACCATTTGTTCCTTTTTGTTTCAATTACAAAAAAATAAAAATGTAATTATCAGCATCATACCAAAATCTTTCGACGTACTCCGCAATCATTATCCTTAAACTTAATAAATTAAGTACTAATTATCTTAGTTAGCCTTTAATCTGAATTTATGTTTAGTAGTCATTAATAATTTGACACGTGATATGATTAACATAATGACCAAACTTTATACTCCTACGTACCAACATAGAATGTGGTTCTCTTTAGCACAATTACACTTTGTACAAACAGAAAAGCACATGTATGTACAATTTAATTAATTTTATCATCAGACCGTGTTATGAAATCTTTTTTGCCCATGCCTAGTCGAAAAAAGAATAATAGATTACTACGAATCTAAAAAAAGCAGATTATCGTGTTCAAACTAAACGTTAACAGTCGGAAAAAAGCGGCCGTATGGAGCGAAAAAAGCAAAGAGTAATGAAAGGGAATTACAGGGTCGTCAGTAATAGGAGAAGCAGTGTGGAAGACACCATCACAGTCAGAGATAGCAGCTTTTAGGCTCTCAAAATCACGAAGATCAGCCTTGCACAATATCAGCCTCTCTTTTGCTCCTTCCAAATCCCTTAAATGCCCATTTTTTGGATCATCTGTATTTTTCAGCATATAAACACCATGCATTAGTTTTATTGTTTTTATTCAATATATAATACAGTATATTACTACTCGTATATAACAACAACATATCAATGATACTGAACGATAAGGATTAATTGTTAGCCTAATGTTTAAGATAAGATGGACAGAAACAATGTTTTTTCACGTTCCAATTCATTTTGTATCATTGTACTGCCCTTTGCGCCTCATGAAAAAAACGTGTATTGATCAAATGATCGTAGTAGTTATTCTTGCCTGGGTTTCTGACGGTCCCTTTAACGGTGTAGCCTTTCTCAAGGAGGAGCTTAACAATCCATGAAGCGATAAACCCGCCAGCGCCCGTCACGCAAACTGTCTGCCCGTTTCCGGTGGCGGTGGTGGTGTCTACGGCGACGATGTCGGAGGGCATGTTTGGGTGTTGCTGAGTAGAGGTGGGATTGTTATTGGTGTATGTGTATGTGGTGTATATTGTGAGTTTATTTGCACTTGGTCTCTATGTTTTCTTTGGTTGTAAGAAGAGTGAAGATTTTATAGCTTTCAAAGTTAAGGAAAATGATTGTCAAGCGTCTACGTATTTATAAGGGAAAACGAGATCACCTATACTCACCTACCAACTTTGTTACAAATTCTCTCCCAATACAATACAACAAATAATTTAAATAAATTCTCATTATTAAATTGTCAAATAAACAAATGGAGGTAGGGAAGACCACATGATAGCTACAATTCTACAAATAATAATAATGTTTTTTTTTACCATGCGGTGTTATAGTACTTCAGTATTGTTCAATTACGTACTAAAATAGGCTAAACATCCCCCTAAATGACCAAAAATTACATATTGGATATACCAGTTGTCAATAATACTACATTTCTCCTACCATGCTCACGTATATATTCATCTTAATATGTCATTTGCATAAATCTTCATTACATACTGTCTTACAGACTTGAAACGGGTCGAACACAAATCGGTGATACTAAAGTCAGTATCGTATAATAACACCTTATTTGAATAAAATAATTGTTAATTAGCTAGTACTTACAAGCAATTAACAATTCACTAGGGGTGCCCAAATTTTCAAAAAGAATGGCCAACTATTGCTTTTGTTTGAACAAGAAAGTAACAATTTTGTATTATGGTTATTATCGGTTTTTCTAATGTTCACGTACGGGACACAAGTTAAACTCCATTTCCTTCCGTTTCCTTCCTTGATTCAGTGATATTCTCTTGTTAAGGTATTAAATTGTACCCCAAATCTATAAGGCTAAATAATAATATTCTCGAGCTATTAAATGGAAGAAGGAAAAACATTTCAAGGATTTGGTTAGTGAAAAGGAAAGGCTTCGTAGTAAAGTTGTTCTTTGAGTGGTGAAGTGATCGAAGGGGGGTAAGTAGTGGAGTTTGACGTATGAAGGGATCAAAATTGTTTGAGCATTGACGACGAATCACATACATTGGAATTTATTTAATCGCATTAGGTAAAGTTTGAGTCAAATGGATCAAATAGTTTAGGTGAATTGAAGGGGTGATAATTCAATTAATAGAATTGTTCGTATAAATTACTAGAAATAGTTACTCCACATACACGTTTTTTTATTTTTTCATTTATATTTGGTGTGAACAATGGTTGGTGACTTGGTGGGGGTGCATGAATTGTAGCAGTCGGGTTGGAATAACAGTATTCATGACTATTGAGATTGAGTGTAATTATACAATTTTGTTTTTGAGGTAGAGTGTAATTAGATTAGCACATTAGAGTATTATGTACTCCGTAATAATTAGTGTTTTTTTTTTTGGTTACAATGTACTCCGTAATAATTAGTAAAAATGAATATAACCCCGTCGTCGGAATTCGAATTTGATAGAACAACTAGATACTTTCGCTCATATCTCATACTATATATTAAAAGTTGTGTTAGAGGCAACGACCACTTTCACCGACTTCAATGAGGCCATCTGACATGCCACGTGGCATGCCTCTTTAATTTTAACGTTAAAAAATTATTTAAAATATCTTTTATGGTAAAGAGTGTAGATGGACATTCCATCCATGGTGACATAAGTGACATTTTCCATATCAAGTACTATACAATATTTTTTTTATTATAAACAATCAATATTACTATCAATTGATTTCATCTCTACCTTATTATTTTGTACTCTCCTTATAACTTATTTGAACTGCAATCACATCATCTAGATTGAATGTGAAGGTTTTATAAATGATAAAATTTATTGTTTACAAATAAATAAAGTGATAAGATATATTTCGGGCGTAGCCCTGGTGGAAATCTAGTTAAATATTTAAAACCAAGGTCACTAGGGTTTAAAATAGAGCTTTGTGAAATTTTGAGATTCCGGGAACAATATTCATAACTAAAAAAAAAAAAAAAGTTTCTGAACTAACTTCAAGTCACCAAAGTAGAAATAGCTTTGAACTCAATATGCATTCTTATTTTTGTATTTGATACGATGCTCACTATTAAGACTTTGGACGGCTTATATTAGGTCTTGTGAAGTTATGGTCTATGGATCGGAGTGATCTATCTAGGCGTACTTAATCTGTCAAGAAACGAGCATTATTAGTTCAACTTGTAAATTTGAAAATAGAAGAGTTCCAAATTGAGATTCTAAAGAATGAGATTTAAAAAATAATAATGATATTCAAGCCTTCTACAAAAAAAGGGGCAGTGTGGATCACCCGTCTCACTTTCGTATCGTGTCCCACTCCATGTACCCCTCTAATCACGTGCTACCATTTCATAAATCTTTCCAAAAAATATAATTTTTAAAAGATAAAATAATGAAATGGTGGCACGTGATTGGAGGGGTACACAGAGTGGGACACGAAAGTGGGACGGGTGATCCACACTGGGGGGGTGGTTTCAACTTTGAAGCCCAGTTTTTCCTTTTTTTTACAACAACCCATTATATTATCAAGTAGTAGCAGATTCAAAGTAAACGGACCAAGTAAAAAAAAAAAAAAGTAAATTCTGATGAGACTTTGTAGGTATTCGCTAAGACTTAGTTTCCTCTTGCCAAAGTTGCATATAATATTACCAAAAAAAAAGTTGCATATAATGCCAATGGTATGTAGGGGTGAATTGTAACAACTTTTATCCAGTCGTAATCTTACTATGGGTCTATGATACGATGTTTTACTGTATGCATTTTTTGCAATCGAGTATGTATGTATAGAGAGCTCGAGCTCAATATCTAAAGTTGAACCGGACAAATCAAGTGTCGTGGTAACTTAAACAATTACTCATAAATACTGGATAATAAAAAAAGTAAGGATTTTTCTAACGTGTGCCCATGGGGCACATGATAAGACTTAATATCCTTCCTTAATTAAATGATATTCTCCTGAATTAATCAAAAAGATTCCACAATTTGTTTTTTCAAGTGAAAATATCACTTAATTTAGCAAATAAATAGAGTTTTATCATGTGCCCTATGGGCACACGTTAGAAAACCCGAAAAAGTAAAAAGAACTTTAATTACAATATCGGTATTTCTACTTGTAAAATGTGTTGTTATAGGATTGTTAATTAGGCTTTGTTTGATGAAACTGCATTAGTTTGATCTGATTTGAATTGAACTGGCCTAATTTGATTTGATCTAATATGAATTTATTGAAGAATTAACAGCAGTTGGACGAATTTATAACTAGAAGCTAAGTTTATTAGATTCATTTTTTGTTATATGAATAATTTTGATCTGATTTGATTTGAATTGACTGTTTTTTTATGTTGAATTAAATACGGTCTTAATTATCAAATTAAACGGAGTGTGGTACTTATTTATATCGGTATAGGCCAAGTCAAACAATTATAAAACATCCACAAAACATAAATGATGGTAAATGGCACGTTCTTATATATCAACAAGCAGGTATTTTGCCGGGAAAATTCGTTTCCGCGCAATGATGATTACTTGCAATAATCATCAATCCAAAAATATTCAAATCATCTAATTAAGTCTTTTACGGAATTAAGGTCATAGAGAGATAGGGCTACTTGTCCTGAATGAAGGTCCATGGACCAGCAATGACCACTCCAGAAGTTCAAACTTCTTGTACAATCTTGGGAATTAATTAATTTTAAGAATATAGAATGCATGAACATTTATATACTATGTTCAATTTCAATCATTTAATTTTTGTATACATTTTTATTTTTTAATGACCAGCTATTATTATAAGCTGGTGACTTTTTTAAATTTAGATGCTTGGATAGTAAAATATATGTGCGTTCAGATATGATACACGTACGATTGATTATCCGTAATTGGGAGTGTTATCTTATATTTAATGTTCTTTGTTTAGGATTAATAGTCTAATACATGCTTAATTTGAACAATACAGCAACCCATTTAAAAAGTATGTATGAACTTTGATTTGGATTTAATTCCTGTAGAAATGTATAGACTTGAAATATTGAATATGTCTCGTGCGTATGAGTATAACATAGTTTGAACATTGTGTCTACACCAATGACATAGCTAAATGGACAATTTTGGTAGGCCATTTCTAGATCATGCACCAGAGTCTTGGTTCTTTTTGAGTTGCGCGCTATAATCTTAAAATTAAGAGGCAGGTATATATATATACGCATTCAACCCAAATCAAGGGATAGTATAAATAAATTATATCTGATGGGTTCTTAGCTTCTTCAATTGTTGATTTCGGATGACATATTGCAATTACCGTATACTTTTGATACTTAATTTTTTTATTAATGTCTCATTTTGTAGTATATTAGCATATGTTTAATAATTACCGCACCCTGTTTCATTCAACATGTCATTTGCATATATAATGACGTGAAAATCCACTTGGGTAGTCCTTAATCCTAAAGCACTGAGATTACAGTACGAATTATAAACGTAAAGATTACTCATTAGATCCTAGTTAGTGCAAAGACTGTGCTGCAATCAGTACGTGTACATATTAACATATATATCATGAATCATTTTTGGTAGTATTAATTTATGAACTGATCGAATCTACGTAATGCGTATGTCGTATTTGCACTTAAACAACCAAAAAAATCTAAAAAACATATTATGTATGCCGCTCTACAATATTCGTGATCCACCAGTTTGTTTTAATAAGCTTGAAGGTATATATACTACTGCAAAGTGGAGCAGGTATTACCTAGAAATAAAGGATTCTTACGTAATTTTATGTATGTCTGAATGGATCAAATATATCAGGTTATCAATATGTATTCAAGCTAAGTTAATCAAATTTCAAAAGTAATTGACTTTAGTTCTTGAAAATTATTCTATGTAATAACATATTCATACGTACCCAATATAGAATATGCCATGAATTAGTTAAACTGAGCTCATAAGGCTTACAAGCTCGTAAAATTCCAATTACCATGCATTCATTCATGCATATATACTTAGTTTAATTATACTACTCGGTACCGTAATAAAGATTATTTAGTGCACTTTAGTTGAAAACAGACTCATACCGAAATGAATCTGGTGAACTGAAAAACTATATGTTCAGAAAAGTTGATTTAATTGGTTGCCTTGCTCCTACTGGAAAATAATTTGAAAAGAACAACACCAACATAACTAGATTATAAGTCGAGATTATGCGTAATTAATTAAACTAAGAGATCACCAAGCCACTAATCAAACATAAATACATAATGCATAAATGCACATCAATTTACATCCATGCAAGTACGTGGAGTTCCAAGGAGCCTAAGACATTCTTTAGCATTTTTATTTGTGGATGATGGGCGGCAGCATTATAAGCAAAAAGACTTATAATAATTATATAAGTGACATTTATTTATTTCTTTCCATAGATTTTGGCCCTATTTTCCTCAACAAATCACTAAAGTTTCAAGCATTCTATGAAAAGTGAAGCATAGAATGAGTTAATCGTGGAGCTTTGATGGGCCACTCACAACGAAGTGTGAACCGGACGAACTTGTTCAAGATGCTCTTTAATGTTTTTACTTCCATTTTTTTTTTCTTTTTGATTTGATCATCAATGGCTGAAAAATGTTCTTTTTATTAGGTAGTTTTAGTCACTTTGGTCGTTGGCCTAGTGACCAACAAAAATAAATTTTGCCACAGTAGTTATGATAGGGGCATATGGCCCTTTTTAATCATTACTATAAAGAATTTTCTAGTTGTTTTTTAGTCGGGCTGTTACCAAATCGCAACATAAGTGGATGAGGATTTTCTTATCTCCCCCTCTTTTCAACGAGTACTAAACTTTCAGAGCCGAACTTGTGAAATTATGGATAGTAGGAGGTTCATTCATTGGGCGGAGGACCACCCCTCTATCGAGTCTGAACTAATCACTTCTGCATATGAAACACATTGGGTGTCATGTAGATTGCAAGTAAACAATTTATTGAAACGGAAGAAGCGACAGAGCAAGGAAGTTGGTGGACATTGATTTGGGATGATCTTGGTGGAGATGGGCTTTTTTCAGTTGTGTGGCTGAGGGTTTTAGTTTGTGTTATGGGTCACAGTCTAGGAGTGGCCTGAGCTTGCTTGTAGGTCCATCTTCACCTACTTTAGTTAGTAAGTCTCAATGTCTCAAATGTCATACTTTGAAAAGATGAGCAAATTGAGTCAACTTCTCAACCCATTCAACTGACCAATATACTCCAATCTTGTACTCCCAAAGTAGTCATCAGTCATCACACCAATTACCATCCAAACAAGTGATAGTGAGGTTGGTGGTGATGGTGTCAGATTGAGGATCATGAGTCGTATTCGATACGGTCTACATAAATTTGATATATAATTAAATACGCTTTTTGAATCATCTTTATGTTTTTATGTCTCGTGATGATATCCCTATTAAAAATGTTGTTCAAATCGATAGATGCAAAAGTGCATACCAGTTCAAAAGATTTGGCGGACAATTCAAACAATCTACTGTTGCATTCCAAAAAAGTTGAGATTGTTTTTAGCAAGTGTCATTTTTCAAGTTAAAGCTGTAGTTGCTTGTTTTTGTAACCCCTACTTTTTGTCCAATGTGTTGCGGGTAATTTGGACTGGAAACCAAAAAATGTGATAAGATAGTAATGTTGAAATAAAGTTGAGAAAAGAAACAACTCATGGACGGGCAGGGGCGAATCTAGGATTAGTAGTCGTTAATGCTTTCATACAGCACGCCTGGTTTTGAATGCAAGGAGACGAATGAAATTGAGTTGCGTCTTTAGTCTACCGGGAGCAATTGAAGTCGATTGAAGGAGAAGTCGTTATTGGGATGGAGCTGGTTGCAGTAGCAGCTGTACAGGTGCAGCCTGGTCTGAACTCTGAAGTTACGACACCCAACACAGACAAGACTGTATCTTACACCCCAAATGTTCCAGGTTACTAACAATCGAAGACTATCTTACACATCAGATGTTCTAAATTACACATAATTACAGATATTTGCTAACCTGCATAATCTCGAAGCAAACTGGTACCTCAACTTGCCTCACCAACGAGGACATTGCCAGACTATTAAGACAGGACCACTTAAGCGACCTGTCACAAGACTCACAACCCTAAGTTTTACTGCCTGCAAGTTTACTATCCTGGAAAGTGTTTTTGGCAAAACCTCCACTTCCCTCTCATCAGATGTCAGGTATCTTAAACGAAGCTACTGAACCACACAAAAACCTTGAACACTAAACATCTAGAATGGAAATGGTGACAGAATTTCATATATATAGTTGGCTGTGCAATGTGTACAAAAATGGTGGCATAGCTGATGATTTAATTACAATTGCCCGTTTCACAAAGATATTTCTGAAGTACCTGTACGGCTGTACATAGTCAGGGCAACATTCTACACTAACCCCAGCGGCCACCCAACATACTGTCACTCAGAAAAATTCACTACCTGGCCATTTCTAGGTTTTAATTCAGACTGCACAAATTGAGAAAATGCAGGACAAATTTTCATTCAAGAGAACCATTGTACGACCAGGGCTTTGTTGTTGTAATCTATCTTGAGACTCAGCTAACTATGGAAGAACAGAAGAAGATTCGAAAATATTAAGATTCCTGCCCCTCAGACAACCTCGGCCTTTTTGTCTCGGACACATCCTCGGGTATTTCTGATTTGACTGTCCCAGTAGCATGACCTCTTGCTTCACTAGGTTCAACCTCTGAAATCGGGATTACCTTTTTGTCACTGCAAAGACAATGTCAACAAGACAGCATGGCAAATGAGTCCAGAAGAGTACAATTCAAGTATTCAACAGGATTGTAGACCAGGACTAGAATAGGGTGATTGGGTTCATATCAAAGCAACAGCCCCATGTTAAAATGACTGTGAACCCGATTATGAATAAATCAACTTACAAACAGCAAACAGACACATGTTTTATCAGTGAACAGACTAATGCTGTTTTGTATTGAGACCTTGGAGAAAGAAGAGTTAGCAAAGATCGTTCAACGGTGTTAATATATTAACCACATGCAGCCATATATCTCTTAGTATCGATGTTTAATTTTACAAGAAACACAATAAAACAGCATCATTACCCCAGTGCCTTATAGGCTTCCCGCCATAAGCCTTAGCCCTATTGAAACATAGAGAGACTACGCACGGACAAGAAACACAATACAACTTGCTTTTAAATCCATAATTAGACAATTCGTCAAACCAATATACCCACAGCGAAACCAAAAGGTTTACTCCAGAGCCTTTACCAAGAACGTAAAATTCACTGGATTGAGCAATCCATTTCACAGCATGCGACACACACATCATCAGAATAAAAATCCTGGCATTTCAAATGTGAGTGCATACACCCATCACACGCATCCCAAAGGTCATAAACCAAAACAAATAATAAGTTCATTCAAATTCATTCATGACCAAAAAGGAATGATGTTTATGCTATACTGGTTGGGAGCTGGGAGCAACACTTACATAGTGGATGGTGTCTGAGGAGTTTGCTTGCCAACCAATAACGCCTGTGTTAAAATGCATGGTTAGGATTTTAGATATGCAATACATGAAAAATGTTCCACAGTCCTAATTGCAAACACATACTATATCAGTAGGAGTTTCATCGCCCAAGAATTCCCAGCATTCTTTCCTCAGATTTAAAATCTCTTCATCTCCATCATCGTAATCAACCTATATACCAATCAAGAAATATGAGGATATATAACTAAACAGTTAGAAAGAAAGTTTTATTCATTCATTTATGTATTAATTCCGTACAATTACTTTCAGAAAATGCTTACAAGCCTTCAATTAGCCTAAGGAAGTCACACTTTCAGTTTGAAGTTATATACAACTGGCTTTCAGACCAGCGAACATCCCAACACTTGCATAATAAAACAATGACAAGACTACGCAACACAGTACACAACCTTGACACAATATCTAAGTGAGCAGCTCGAAATAAATTGATAGAAAACGATTTTGTGCAAAATGAGTTGTCAGAGGAAACGATTTACATGGTGCTTTCTCACAGATGCATCAAACAAGGTAATTGTGCCTTCGTAATATCTGCAATACAAAACTCTATATCAGAAAAAAGTGTAGCAACAGATGGAAGTTTAGTCTAGCAACAAATGGCACTTTAGTCAGATACAAGAACTAGAATGCCTAACATCACTTTGACTGAACAAAGCTTACACACAAGCACTTGTACTGCTTTTGTTTAAATGATAATCTTATGAAACAGTTGAAAGATTTACTGCTGCTAATTAGATTGAACAGATGGCTAAGCCATGCCTCATTTAAGTAGACATTAATGAGGCTGAACTACAGATCCTCTCAAGCAATATGATGAGTAAGCAAGTGCCATCAACTAGAGCTATACGCCCAGGCTTAGAAGAGGTTCCTCATCCATCAGAAAATCAGAAATACAGACCTAGTTCCAAAAGGAAGATGAGAAAAGTTTGTAGCTCTAGTCAAACTCAGAATCCGGCTATGAACCTGAGGCCCATTGCTTGGTGCAAACCTCTAAGGAGTAAAATTTAACAGCAACTAGAAATTGAAATTGAAGATAGTACTTTAGCATAACTCCACAAACGCCTCTCCACCCTCCATAGAACATACAAGGAAGCCGTTATTCAAAAAGACTCTTCATCTTAGTATTAGAGTCCACACTATTGTACAGTTATATAGGTTTGCTATTTCAGACTTAATTTGGGGGTTAAAAATGGCAGAGCCCAATCTTTTCTGTTGTTCAATTGCTAGCTAAGAGAACAGTACATTTACAAATGAGAGTTCAGTACAATGTTTATGGCACCTGTGTCCGCAGACTAAGTAAAATTCTAAAACCCTGATAAATAATATCACTGTGATAATGAGAATATTAAATTTCATACAGCATGATTGACATGTTTACCTGCGGTCCAGAGGCCACCAAACTTTGATTCTACAGCCAACCAGATCCTCTTTATAATTTTTTCTTCCATGGGGAGTCTCAATAACCTGAGTGTAAGCATATGCAAGAAATTCTTAATATTGCATTTCAAAAGTATATTTTTGTCAGCTGTTAGGAAAAAAAAGCATTAGATAGTAAATCAACGAGAACTACACCAACAGCCATATATGATCCCACTGGTAGGGTAAGGGATGTTACAAGATCTGAGACATTAACCCTACCTAGTACGTCCAGTAAGAAGTAATACAATGGGTCATAGAGTAGAATTACGAATTAAATTTCAGGGTTTTAACCAGATGCAGACAACTAAGCACCACTTTGAAGTTATATAAACGTACAACTGCGATTAAAGCCTGCACAGTATCAGAAGTAAGAACCGAATAGCTCATTTATTGAGTACATACATCATCATCTGAGAAGGCACGCTTCCTTAGGTTTTTGGGAGGATCATGGGACTGCGCCTTATCCTTCCTAGATTGACCTGTTTTACTCTATACAGAATATCACACTCAAAACAAGTTAGACTTCAAGAAGTATATAGAAATAGAATGACTACAAGTACATAACTTCCCAACTCATAGTACCTTGTTCCCAGATCCACCAGAAAGGTCCTGTTGTTTTGGTAACTTCTTCCCAGATGAGCTTGATCTCCCTGATGCTACACTCTTGTCTTTCAAAGCCTTGTCCCCAGATACCTTTGGAACGTCTTTCTTAGGAGGCCTACCCTTCTGCTTATGCCGAAAACCATCAGCTTCTTCCCTCACACTCTTGAAAGTAACATCTGTCCTTGTGATCCCATTACTCTTCCTGATGTCATCATCTGCAGTACCCTGACGAGCTTGTTCATGCTTAAGACCAGTAGCTTCATCATCAAGATCCTGAGACTTCGGTTTCCTTCCCCTTCTGGAAGTAGAACCTTCAGTTCCCAAGCCCTTAGAACCAGAACTGCTAGCTAGAGCAGTCTGACGACTTTCAGCTGGGTAACTCAGATTGCCAGAAGGCTCATTGTTCACCTGTCGGAAGGATCATGATTGTGTCCTTAGGTTCCAATTGGCAGATTTAAGATCTAATGCGTGCTAAGTGTAAATGGTACGGCAAAACCAAATCAGGGAGGGGAGAGGACATTTTTCTGTTTTTCTTTCTTCTGTAAAAAAACCAGCACTGTACTCTTGTGAGTCTTGTCAATACTGAAAGTGCAAGACTGCAAGATAAGATGTGACTTCTTATAATAAAATCTTAAGCCAATAAGATCTCGTTGTATTTTGTTCTCGTCACTCATCAGAACATGGAGCATGGATACAGATGTTGATACCATAGAATTACACCTCATTTCTCTCTCCTTATCTCCTCCCCACTTTTCTTTCTCCTCGCCTCTCTCCTTTCTTTTCTTGCCACAGTCAGTAATGCTTCTTCTCTTCATCATCAAACCCCCATTATTGTTACTTTTAAAATTAAAATTGTGATCACTTAGACATAAACTTACTTATTTTAACCTAATTTTCTTTTGAATCATTTGCTTTTGAGTCACAAGTATATCAAAAAGCCTTTGGAAAATTCAATTTTGAGGATTAACAAGTTGCTTTTAGGTAGCGTTTGGACAAAAGAATTTGGAAATTTGTAATAAGTTGAATTCTATCATTTGAGAATGTGGAATTCAAATATAAATCCAATGTTTGGGAGAGGGTGGAATTTCAAAATGAGGACTATTGGGATGTCATTTGTTTTACACTAGAAAGAATTTCAATCAAATTCCAAAGGATTTGATGCAAATTCAAATTATCAAATTCTTGAGGTTCCCAAACATGGGATGAGTCAAATTTGGATTTGAGAATGAAATCCTTGTATTCAAACACTCAAAGAATTTGTATTGTACCCAGGGTCAGATGTAAATATGGGAATGAGAGAGGGCAACATACACTGAAAGCACCTTTAAATTTGCAAACATAGCCACAGATCTTGAATCTACTCAGAGTCTCTAGTGGAGGGGTGTTGTTTTGCTAGAAATCGACCATTGACCACCAGTCAATACCGGCAATTGGCGGGGCGGAGGATACCGTTGATGAGGGTTATGTTCAGCGCGAATAGGTGAGGCCGTGTGGATACTCGAGTAATGTTAAAGGTCTTTCAGAGTGGTCTAAGTGTATGAAATAGTCTTCTTTAAGAATATTTAATGCCACTTCTGAAAAAAGCAAACCAAGATTGTCTGCAGAACATATCTACAAGACCTTAACGTATCCATTGCACAACAACCAATTTTAACTAAAATTCGAAATAAAACTAAACAGCGTACCAAAGTGGAGGATCCATTATTGACATTCATCACACTATCAGGCTCTGGCTTGCAAATTGATGAAACGATAGGAGCATAATCCTTGAGGCAGCAATTCATTAACGAAACTGTCTCCATGATAAATGGTCTAAGTTTGTCTGCACATCCTTCGAGAATTTTGGCACCCAGCTCCCAAGATGCAGGTGAAACACTCTAAAAGAAGCATAATAACTATCAGCACATGCAAAGAGATACAGGACTAGCTTGGGCGTAACTCTAGACATTTGGACATCCCAAGGCCCCACGAATGGCTGTAGCCATATAGGTGAGGTGGTTGTTGAATATTTGTATATGAACTAGTAGCAATGGAGAAAAGATAAACCAAGCCAAACATAATGTAAATTAGACCTACCTGATTCTCCTTCTTGACGCTAGTGAGTATAACCTTAAGAAGTTCCAGAGACACGGTATCACTTTCTTGTACCATAACACTCATAATCTTCACCATAGCAAGGAGCACAGCATGAGGGTGTTTGGGGCTTCGGGTTGAAAAATAAGAAAAAGAAGGAAGTCAATAATTATTTTAAAGTGAATTTGAACAAAGTCAAAGAAGTTCTGAAGATTCCTGTTTCATATCAAGTGACTTATAGACCTAGCTTTCTCTTACAGACCAGCCTACGTAAATTTGAGAATTGCATCCCTTCATTAATTATTATTCCAGTGCAGTTACAAAGTTTGTCATGGATGAGACCTAGCTCTACAAGAGAAGACACGATAGTGATCAAAAAGTATTAAGATGTGCTGAACAAGCATGAACTATATACATTCATACAACAGACATGAAGATGGAATATGGATCAATGTCAACGTTGATTTGACCTAAAGCAAATTCAGTATAACCCAACCCTCTGCCCATCTTATAACCTAGCTCAGTGGCTTCTGCCTAAGGAGATCCTGATCCATGTAGTTTATTCTGATGTCCATCATCCATATCAGAACTCCAATTCCACCCAGAGTGTAAAACAAAACAATTATTTCGAGTCCTTAACAACTGGGGAAGCAATGACTACGAAAAAAAAAAAAGGCAGAACAGGCACGAAGCACTGAAATTACCAAAATTGGCACTAGTAATATATAGTATTAGTTACCTTTTAGCAAGTTCTATCTCATTCAATTTCTCTACATTTATTCCGATCTTTTAAAGTACATTTTCCTTTTACATTTAGAGTGCATTTGGGAACATGGATTCCATCCTCAAATCCTATGTTTGGGAATTCTAGATTTGTGAATTTGGATTTGTACCAAGATCCTTTGAATTTGATTGAAGATGCCCCAAAACCCCTCATTTTGAAATTCCACACTGTCTCTTCTCTCAAACCCCCCCTTTTCTCTCTCCTCCTCACCCAAGCTGCCACCACCGGCAATGGACGGATCACCACTAACCACCTTTCCCAAACAAGTAATTTGTAATTGAATAATCTCGAATGATAGGTTTAGAATGATCACTTGAGATTCAAATTCTAGTTCCCAAACGCAACCTTGCATAACAAACCAATACACACACACACACACACCAAAAAGAAAAACACTTCGTTCACATTTGAAGTTGTGTTGCGGCTGTTGCCCTACTAGTAGGAAACCAGAATTCACTGGATTTACACTGTTATTTTACTGCAGAACATATCGATAAAACTAGATAATACTGCTCTGGCAAATCCAAGAAATAAGCCACATCCATCATGGACGATACATTGGAATGCAAAAAGAACCATGTACTGGGCAAGCAAGAAAACAAAGAAAAACAAGGACATTCACCTGATGTTCTTCTGAAACAGTTCAAACATTTTTGTTACTAGCTCATCACAACCAAGGTCCAGCATCATCACACAAGACCGCAACCTTGCGACACTTTGGAGAATTAAAACTGCCTTAGAATAGCAACGGCCAGGTTGACACGCTAAATTCTCAAACGATGAGACTATCAGTTCAAATATTTTCTGAAAGAAAGTGAAGCGAATGGGTCAACAGAAAAGCAATCATGACACATCCCACCAATTCAATAAAATAGAATATCAAAGCAACTCAAGAAGAAAAAAGTATTTTCCTTACTTTCATCCTCTCATCATCGAATGGTGGAGTAGGCGCAGAAATCCGTGTGACCTCATTAAGACAAGAAGCCACAGTAATCCTAACATTTGTGTCTGAATGCCTGAAAAGCTCATCTGCAATCAGAGCATTCATAGGGATTACAAGCGCCTCTTGCACTTGAGGTGACGGTGCTTGCCTCACCTTTGTCAAAAGTGACTCTACATCCTACAAGATGAAATAGCATGTTGTTAAGCTTTGTTCTCTAAAGATGCAAGGGAACAAACGAAACATATGCTTATTTATAAACACAATACTCGAAGATCCATGACAGAACACACAAACCCACAAAATTAGTTAAGAAAGTCTACCACAGTCAAGGATCAACATAGAACCATCATCGCACCCAATTTAAACATATTCCCATCATCCAGAACATACCAAAGTTTAACAGAAATCAAATTTGAACACGAAGAATTAATTATAATTGAGAGCCAATTACTCATAAGGTTTTTGCAAACGACATAGACCAGTTATGACACCAAACAAGCGTGAGAAAGTAGAGAGCACACGTCCCTATCAGCGTAGGCCACAGTTAGAAGCACTCGAAGCAGTACTTAATTCACAAGCAATCCTGCACGCTGAAAGTTTCTCAGTAACAATTACAAGCTAACAAAGGACTACTTAAATTATTAAAGAACTAATCGTCCCTTATCTCCACACACCACGCCCTTCCACCTCATTAGCCTTTCCTGACCACCTTTTTTCGATTTCTTTATCTACTCCCTCCTCTCACAGCTTTTGTCTCCATTTGTCTAACCAAGGCCTATAGACTAACAACTTGAATCAAACTACACCAACATCAAAACTACTAACACATAACGCCTTCCCTTGTCGCCACACGTCTCACACTCTAAAGACACCCCAAGTAACATAGTCCTATAATTGCTTCCAGAACCATAAATAAAAAATGTACAATTCAACTATCCAATACATTGATCCCTCACACCACCAACACTAGAAACAATTCAACCAACACAGATGATGACATAAACATGCACATTTGAAGCATGATGCAACATTAACTAACAATATCGACATTCGGAATCCGGAAAATCGACTAATAAAAGGAGATTATCATTAATCGCCATCTTTGCAGTAACCATACACAACCATACTCAAGGAAATAGAAACAGAAACCAATAAAACCCAGAAAAAATTCACAAAAAATCATCAAGATATCAACTTTCACATCCAAAACCCATAAAGACAACAACTTTAACTGAAATCAAATACACAAAAATGAAACCTTCAATGTAACGCAACAAAAAATTTAAACACAAGTAAAACAAAACCAATCAAAATTCGAGATAAATGGGGTCTTACATCAAGTAAGTCTAGAAGTTCAGGAATATCTGTAGGGGGCTCCAAAAGCTTCTTCCCAACCTCAGTAACTTGTTCAACAAGTTGATTCTCAGACAATCCAGCCATTTATCCTGCAAACACTAAAAAAAAACCCAGAAAACAACCCACCAAAAATGCCCAGAAAATTGGACAAATTTAAATAAACAGAGATTTTATTAGACAGCAAAACCCAGAAAAAGATGAAATGGGTATTTTATAAGCATGAATTTGAAGGGTTTTGCATAATTTTTTATAGCAGAAACATTGAACAGCAAGTTACAATTTAAGGTTAGAATCAAGATTTGATTTGATTTGATTTTATTGGATTTTAACCAAGTTTATCAATTTGTATGTAGACTTTGTGAAATGTAAGGAAATTAAAAGATGTTTTTTTGGGCTTTTCCCTCCTCAATCAAAGTTTTGTGGCTTTTAAAGTTGGGGTTTTTGGGGGAAGAAAAAAAAGTGAAATTGGGAGGGTTTTAGTGGGTGATTTTGAAGACTAGGAATGTGGAGAGAGGGGTTTGAGTTTGGGTTTAGCTCAGTAGAAATGCTGATTGCTGATGAAAGAGTGAAAATGTTGGTGTGGTGAAACTGGTAAAAGTCGATTTTGAACGGTGCCAGGGTGCCACTGACTCACTGTCACTGACTGCCCCTAGTGGAGTACATTTCTCGGAGTCGAGTTTTACATTCGCGGGAAATTTAGTTTTACATTCTCGGGAAATCAAGTTTTTCTTTCGCGCGAAATTCGGTGACAGTTATCAATTTATTGTTTTTCCAGTTATGCAATTTAGATCCATGAATTTTGACTATGCCGAATTCAATAACCCATTGCTTATGAGTTAATCTAAGATTTATACTTTCTTTTGATAATCCCTAGTATTTTTTATTTATTAAATAGCATACCTATAGTAAGAAATCATGTTTAATACATTCCCGAAATCAAGTTTTACATTCGCGGGAAATTGAGTTATGGAGTCGGAGGTTGGTTGGCGGTAATGACCGTTATTCAAATTAGCTCTTTCTATTTATGCAATGCAATTTAGTTCCATAGCATTTGATAATATCGATTTCAATACTCATTAATCATGAGCTAATATAGAATGCATACCTGCTTTCAATGATCCTGAGTGTTTTTCATGCTAAAAATATAGCATGATTGAAAGAGATAAATAATAAACCGGTTTTGGGGGAAAAAAGGGTGAAATTGGGAGGGTTTTAGTGGGTAATTTTGAAGACTCGGAATGTGGAAACTGGAGATGGGGGTTTAGGTCGATGTGTGAATTGTAGTTCGGTGAAACTGGTAAAAGTCGATTTGATCTGTGTGCCACTGAGTCACTGACTCCCCCCAGTGGAGTACATTTATCGGAGTCGAGTTTTACATTCGCGGGAAATTTAGTTGTACGTTCGTTGGTAATTGAGTTTTATATTCGCGGGAAATTTAGTGGCAGTTTATCAAGCTATTGTCTTTTCAATTATGCAATTTAGTCCCGTAACTGTTAACTATGCGGATTTCAATAACTCATTGATTGCGAGTTAATCTAAAATTCAAACTTTCTTTTAATTATCCCTAGTTTTTATTAAATCTGTCATATAACATACCAATAATAAGAAAATCATGTTTATGACATTCTTCGAATCAAGTTTTACTTTCGCGGGAAATTAGGTCTTACATTGGCGGGAAATTTAGTTATACGGTGAAGGTTGGTTAGTGGAAGTAACGGTTAATCAATTTAGCGCTTTCTAATCATGCAATTCAGTTTCATAATAACTTTTGATTATGCCGATTTCAATAACTCATTGATTACGAGTACATCTAAAATCTATACCTTCTTTTACCTAGATCCAACCCTTTACAAGACGATATAAGTAGATACAAAGGCTCTTCATGTTACTATACCGACTACGAAGAAGTGCAAATCTTCTATCCTACTATATGTACGAAACACGAACACTCTATTACCAAACCGAAACAATTCACTCTACCTCAATTTACCAAATTTGGCCCAATCACTTTTATACCCGGCCCTTGATGATCAAATGGACCGGGCAATTCGACCAATCCAGCCATCCTCAATATGGATCCGAATTATTTAGGTTTATGACCCGTTTATCAAAATGGATAACCCACCCAAAGACACTAATTTTAGGGAGTATATATATGAACATCAGAAAAAACCTCGGCATTTACAAAACTTTGTTAATGCTCTGCGCCTCCACTACACCCTTTGCATAAGAATCTTCGAGGTTTGTTCAATCTCTCTCCTCTCTTTTCGATCATATCTCATTCAGCAACAATCTTAATACATTTCTCTAATTATTTAATTTTCTGTGCATTTTGATTTTATTTGATGTGTTAATATTGTAGATTAGTAGGGTTTTTGGTAGAAAAAGTTTTAAACTTTATGGGGTTTTGATCTGTTTTTGTTGTTGGGGTTTACTGTAGATGTATTTCATGTTGTTTTCCCTTTGAAATGTAGCGTTTAATTGAAGATTTATGTGGGTTCAATGATAAAGATGACAGCTTTTCTTATGAGGAATCAGTAAAAAAAGTTACCGACTTGTGGGTGTTTGAATAGGGTAATTAGGTTATAAGTATGGGTGATTAGGTAAAATTATGTGTGAAAGTTTTAATCTTTGGAAGGGTAATTTTTAGGTGGGAGGGGTTCTGGGTGTGCTGTTATGCTTATAATCAGTAAAAAAAAAAGTTACCCACTTTTTAGTATTTGAAAAGGGTAATTAGGTTATTATTGTGGGTGATTAGGTAAAATTATGTGTGAAAGTTTTAATCTTTGGAAGGGTAATATTTAGATGATGTGGTTCTGGGTGTGCTGTTATTATGCTTATCGATTTTGTGTTTCCTTTAAACACGAAATTTGCAGTAATTGGTTTTTACTTTTTGTAGAGCTTATTGTATCTGAATGGCTAGTATGTATGCTGTATAGGAGTAGATGTCAATGTTTGAGCTACACTGTTTTAGGAGAAATTGGGTTGTTTGGGATTAATCTGTTTTTATACGAAAGCTGTCATGTCGGAAGTTCTATGCGTTTGTGTTTGTGGGTTGATTGTGGACTGATTGCACATTGTGTTTTTATTTCTGTTGTTATTGATCACTTGCTGGATGATGCGTGCTTAAACAATTTGTTTGGGGTAATGGTGTTTAAATGTTATGCACTTATGCTTGAAGTTGGGATGGTGCTTTTGATTAATATCTTCTTTTCGTGTGTTTAATTGGCAGGATAAGAGAAGATTTCCATCCGTCAACACAATATGTCTGGGTGAGCACATGCTGCATTCAAATTTTGACTCTATTGTTTATGTTGTTAGTGTCAAATTTGCATCCAGTTGTGTTGTCTTGTGTTTTACTCATTCGTCATTTTACCATTTATGATTGTGCTTTCATCATATCTGTTTTCATGTGATGAGGTCTTGTTGAATTTGGAACTCTGTCATTGCGACCTTTCCCTTGTTGTTTTATAAAATTTGCTTCTTGCTCTCCGTTTGCACCTGCCTTGCAACATACTCCAGTTGGTGTCATTCTTGTTTATCTATTTTTTTGACCTCAGTGAGGAGGTTGCCGTTCCTGTTACTGCTGAGACCCCTGGTCCATTGGAGACTATGGATCTGATGACTGCCCTACAACTGGTGTTGAAGAAGTCCATGGCTTATGGTGGGCTTGCTCGTGGGCTTCATGAAGGTGCCAAGGCAATTGAGAAGCATGGGGCTCATCTCTGTTTGCTGGCTGAGGACTGCGACCAACCTGACTATGTCAAACTGGTCAAGGCTCTTTGTGCTGAGCACAATGTTAGCTTGCTTACTGTCCCCAGTGCCAAAACCTTGGGCGAATGGGCTGGTGTAAGTTGCAATTCTCAACTCTTTCTTTTCAGCATGGTTGGTTTCTGTGGTTGTTCGTGTATCAAAATCATAAACACGGTTTGCTGTGATCCTTTTTTTTTTTTTTTTGGCAATTTTTACTCAGTCAGTCATTACATTTTGTATACTTCTGCAGCTGTGCAAGATCGACGCTGAGGGCAAGGCCAGGAAAGTGGTGGGCTGCTCATGTGTGGTTGTCAAGGTGATTATCGTGCATATTTCATTGTTTAGAATTTCCTGAGTTTGCTTACAAATTCATTTGTTTGGGTATGTTTGTTGTTTAGAAGAATTTCACTAAGCTTGCTGATGATTTGATATTTGTTTCGATATTTTAGGACTATGGTGAGCAGACAGAAGGTATCCATGTCGTTCAGGAGCACATTAAGTCTCACTAAATCGGTCATATGACTTATTATCTGAAGCTAGGGTCAGATCTAGATCTCCTTTTGTATTAGAAGCATAACTTCTCTAGAGGTTGACTATGAAAGAAAGGTTTTAATCGTTTGTGTTGCTCTTGCACTCCGAAGATATGACAATTTTGTTATTCCAGTTTACCTTACCTGAAGGCTCCTATTGACAATTTGAATGTTGTTTCTTGTTGTCTGCTCTTACAAAATCTTGAGTTGATTGTTTTTGAGCGTGCAAATGTCAATTGTGGTGGTCGTTTGATCACAGACGCTCCGTGCTCAAAATGTTCTTTCACAGACTTGAAACAGAGGTTGCCTAAGTAGCTGCGTTAGATGTTCTATTGGCAGAGGCAAGAGCTATAATACTCACTTGGAAGCATTTTCTTCAAGTAAACTCTGAATTGATAGCCTGGTCTATTCTGATCACGCCTTCTAGCTCAGCTTTATCGACTGATCGTAGGATATCACAGTGACAGTGGTGGTGTTCATGGATTTGCCGCCTAGCTCCCATGGTGAGGTGGCTTTGCGTGGATGTTCTACTGTTTCAATGTCTGAGACAATCTGTTGTTCGCTGGCTGGGTTTTCTTTCAGCGAACACGTGTTGAATGATAAAAAATACTTACCACAGGAAAGCGTAAAAAACGAAGCATAATTTGTGCGCAGATACTACTCAGTATTGTGGACATCATTTTGCATTCGTAATATTATTATCTGATACTCAAAATGAGAAAAATTCTAGAGTATTGAAGCCGAAGGCGTTTGTACATAAGTCCAGTGGACTACTCCGATACTAGGGCTAGCTGCTACCATTGATATAATCAAAGCTGTTCATTTCTAATTACTTGACCTAAAATGGGCGCGGAACATAGGCTCAATCCCATCACCTTCCCATTCGAGACTGTCCCACCAGGATGGCCACCCTACGATCTCCTTCAACTTGTTCTGAGCGGTGGTGGAATTGAATGGGAGCCTCGTCAAACTCGGGCACAAAGTCACTGTCATTTGCTCAAGGGAAGGGAGAAATAAAGGTCTAGGACACAGCATCCGCAGTGCTGGAAGATCAAACAGCATAATGCTGGTAAGTTTACTGAAAAGTTTCTGATCATTTTCATAATCCAAGAGCATTGTATCATCAGATAGAACTTCTTCCAGAGACTTGCAGCCTCGCAAGTGGAGCGACTCAAGGTTCGGGACATGCATAAGCCAAGTCATTTCGACCATCGGGCAATCTGTTATAGTGACAGAATTAAGGCATTGGAAGCCTGAAGAATCATGTACAGGGTGATGAACTTTCATGAGGTTCAAACTGCGACAATTTCTGATTTCTAGCCTTTCGAGATTTACCATTTGCTCCATACATGAATATGGCACTACGATTTCAGCCATATCACTGCACCTTTTCAGGTATAAATTCTTAGTGGATCTCCATAACCACTCAGAAGTCAGTAACTTCGTTACTGAGTCCTGTGTTGTCAGAGTCACACTAAGATCTTGCAGATTTTCCGTCAATGCCAGTTCTTGTAACAAGGGTTGCTTACCATTTGACAAGACATTATCCTCGATAATTTCATCCAGAGAGTCATCTGAACAAGTACAGTTCATGCTAAGCACTCTTAGATGCAAAAATCTACATATAACATCTCTCGGAATCACTGTTAGGTCCTTCATATAGTTGAGCAACAAGTGTCTCATTTCTGTCAAGTTTCCGAACTCTGCTGGTAATTTCTCGATGCTTGTTCTTGACAGATCAAGATACTGTAAGGAAACCAGCATAGTTATCTCCACTGGTAACTCTGCTAAATGACAGTTGTTGGACAGGTCTAGCACTCTTAAGGTAGGCATGTGCTGGAAGAATTCTGCAGGAAATTGCGTCAGGCCGCAATCCCTGACACACAGTGTCACAAGATTAGGGCAAATTGGCGGGTTACTGATGCTATCAGCCCCAAACACTGCAACCTTCTCTGCTGCAGTCCATTTTGCAACTCGGATTGCATCTAC
>JBBYHQ010294485.1:0-21325 GCA_038382645.1 Spergularia azorica
AACGGGATAAATATTGGGCCTTTATAAACCTGGGTCGAGACTGTGGAGTCAAATGCGTTGGTAATCAAAACCTTCCCTGGTGTCCACTATCCATCTCATCATCGGGCGTTATAAAATGGGAAGCCCCCGAGTCAGGTGTCTACACACATTTGGCTTCTTACTAGTTTATTACGTGAGGCAAAGAAAGCGATGGTTTTTTCTTAATAAGTTTAGAACAACTTTTCACATAAAATTGTTGTGCTTTGAAGAATTTATTACTTGCACTTTGTTGGTTGGAGTATGTTTTCTTAATAGGGGCTTTCTAATACAAGCTGATTACGCAATGTAAGAGAAAATATGAGTTTGAAAATGTAAATAGTGAATCAATAAAAAGTACAAACATTTTAATGTTTCTTTTTTCAAATAAGTCTTTTAATGTACAACTTATTAAAATGAAAAGATAGAAAGAAACTAAAAAAAATGAGGAGATAGCAGGCGAACAGGCAGAACCAAGGCATAGGGGCGGAAAAATGCTTCATGCTTATTCGTTTCTTTAAGCTATCTACATTTACTTTGAATTTTTATCACTAATGTAAACCAGCACAAGAAACAGAGTGACCAAGTCATATTTTCCATCACCCTTGATCAACTGACTCGTTTAACTTCACCCCTCGTGATTATTTTATCTCTTACTTGTCATTGAAGGTAGGGAAGCCCAAACTCTTAAGATCACCTTCATCACCAAAATCATCGTTGACCTAAACATGCATTAAAGAGAACAGATTTGGATTAGATTAAATCCGTTTTCATGAGTTATTAATGTTTTTACTTTTATATCACGTATGGTTTTGCTTTTGCTAAGGGTAATACATGGTATAAAAGTAAATCATATACCTAGTACGTTTTTAGTTTTTTTTTTTTAATAATAGGATCACATAATTCATATACTCTAATTGTGTGTATGGAGTTATAGCTCGACATATGTGAAAGTCACAATGTTAACATTTATATTATAGGAACTAATGAAGCGATTGAACTATGATTTATTGTATAAAATAAAGTAGTGTTCGGTAAGTGGCTATACCTCGGCTAGAATTTCATCTAGAAAAGCGTCTTCATCAATGATGTCTTCTGAGTTGTTGGATGCTGCATTTTCCAAGACCTTTTCACTGAGATTGCTCTTTCCGAACCCTTGAATGTTAAGTCCACTTGAACAATGTGCTTGTCTTTCACCCCAATTTTCGGAATTTAGATTAGAAACCACTTGAGTTGTGAATAAATTCCAGTCGTAACTTAGATGTCCACTAGCAATATCATTTGTGACCGAATAGTTTTCGTGAGGAGTGATATTCATTGAAGTCACCGGAGCATTAAAATATTCGTTCGACAACTGATTTTGTTGGATATCAGCCTCTTGCACAAAAAATGGAATACAATTTTCAGATGATACGTATGAGCATTGCATTTCACTGAGAGTTGGACTTGCCAGGAAAACATTTTGTTGAGAATAAGCGAAGTCCATAGGGGTTGTATTGGACCCGTTATTACCATAATTCTGTTCCAAAACAATTTGCTCTTTTTCTGCTGCATTACAAACTCAAATTTATTAATTAAATGCTTCTAGTTTTTTTACTATAGTGTAATAATTCAAGTAATAGGCTAAATATGGAGTACGTTTAACAAAATTACCTTTATTAGTACGATATTCACGTCTAATCAAGTCGATTCTTTCTTTCAAATTCGACGCCACTTCTGGTCCGGAGTTACCACCGATACCAAAGATGTTTGATTGTGGATATAATGCTGATGCTTGTGAAATAGTAGAATCTATGTACCCATTACCATATGATATTGGAAGAGAAGATGATCTTCCACTTTCAAATCTTCTTGTGAAATTTTGATTAAGGATATTGTGAGTCTTTCCTACGCCAGATGAACTGTTGAATAAACTTCTTGATTCCGCACATAATTGTGTTTTTGAATTCATAGGATTTTTTTCACCATGCCTTGCAGTATCACCAGTTTCAAGAATCGAACTCCCACAGCTTTTATCTCTGTCTTTTTTAGATTGCATTTGTCCATCATCTAAGATGTTTTTGCTACTTACATTAGTTGTCGCCTTGATACTATTATTAACATTTTTGTGGGATCCCTGAGAAAAAAAAAAACATATATTTGGATAATTAAATTCTATTTGTGAAAATATTGTAACTTAGAATTGTGGAATATGGAGATAGAGAAATTATCAAATTTATGAGTTGTAGTAATCATGTGACCATATTCTTTGTCCTATCTTGTGTCCTACTCTATGCACCACATCATCAAGAAATTAGCAAATAATTCACTAAATCTTAAAGTTAAATAAAAACTGTATTAAGCTTCTAAATGAATATAAATAGTTATAATTGGTCTGGTACATGGAATGAGACATATGAGAGAATAATATATAAAAAAGAAAAAATGAATGTGGCAACAAGTTATTTAGTATATCTTCTTGAAATTGATTTTCACCTTTGCAATTCTTACACGTTAATTTATCTAACATAAAAAATATATCCATGCGATCAACAAGTGTGGTGCTTCGAATATTTTTACCATTTAGATTTTTTAATTCACAGAATGATCTAATTAATTACTTTTTATGTGATGAACAAAACAAAAATTCAATGGGTAATAACAAAAATGTTGAATAATAAAATTAAATGAATAATCTTTGGAACTAAAAGAACCTCTAGATGATTTGATGGTTGAACTTGCATGGTCTTTTCTGGTATTCTAGGTGATTGCCTTGCACTTGATATTTCTGTAAAAACTCATACATATCAGCAAAGTTTACTGAACACACATTTTTAATTCAAATATAGTGAACTAACATAAGGGTGCACAAAAGATTTGACATTGAAAACAACAACAAATAAAAAAGGGGGAAAAATCATCACGAATATGGACCGCACATCAAATATGAAAGATGTATATAGAATTGGACTATGTACAAAATACACACACATTATTATGCTAACCAAGCTCGATAAATATCTATACGAGAAACAATTTTGAAATATCACATATACACCCTTTGAACTTGTTGGATCGTAACAATTTGACTTTTACAACTCTGAAATCACAAAGTAATTAATAATTAACTCAATATGGGCAAACATTTACTTTGGATCGTTCTCATATAAGAACTAATTGTTCACAATGAAAATAACGGAATGAGTAATATGAGGGTACAGATTCGTTACATACAAATTTAGTCAATATAATTTTTATAAAATTTTTCAATCATGTGTTTTGAAATATCAGTGGTCAAAGTACTACTTTATCCAATATAAAAGTGAAAGTGCTGCAATTTCAGAGAATTGATGAAGATAGTATGAAAAAAAGGTCTTGATAGTTACCTTGTGGCGGACCATCATTAAGTATCTTCATGAATTGTTCATTAAGTTGCGCATTCCATTTGATACGATCCTCAGAAGTGCCCTTTTTCTTATTTTTCACATCACGTTTTTTCATAGAATTATTGCTTATTTGACCAAGTTTTCTATGTTTTTCTCCACCAACATCATCCAATTTTTTTCTTTTATTTTGAACTTCTATCATGGTTTGCGTGCCTTTATTTTTGTAATCTGAGGTTAATTGCCTAGGCTTCTCACTTCTTACACTTGGTTTCCTCTGCTTCCTAAACACAAATTGCCATAAACCTCGAGCTTCCTCTCTCTTCATAGGCTTCTCTATAAAATGGCTTACTCCTTGTTGCAGACTTCTTGCGGCTAGTTGCACATCCTCCTTATTGGACATCACTACATTCATAAATGAAAAAAAAAATCCAAAAAAGCTATTCTGTTAGCAACAAAAAACGCATTATTTTTTTTTTAGAAAAAAACACAAGTGTGTAATTGGGGAGTGAAGTATGTAGCGGGTCACAACTCTGCCAAAATCTATCATCATCGACTTTAAATTAGCTAATAATGGTAACATAAATGTTTCAGTGATGAATTTGGATCTATTGAGGTTAGATAATGTCTTAATAGTGACATGTTGCACATATATAAAAAAATCATGTACAAAGGTTGCACCTCAAACTTTGTAGAATCACAAAATTAAATCAAGAGAAAATTTGATAAGCATACAAATTATAGGGATGCTTGAAAGAGTCATGACACTTTTGAGGAATGCGAAATAGTCCATTCCTTGCACATCCGCAGCGGTCACGACTAAGTCAAATCCATTCTTTTGTTCTTTCAACATGGACAAAGCTTGCTCTGGTAGGTCAGAACTTGTAACTGTAAGAAACAAAGTAAAAATTAGTTAGAAAGTGAACAAATGTGTTAATACGTGTTTAAATTTTCAAAGTATGGGCATGTAATGATCTTGTAATTGGATCAGGTCAGTAGTGGACTTATGTCAGAAGGTCAGAAGTAATCTGAGCCACACATCTTGATACCTCACTAACTCTCATAATTTTAGTTGGTCCGTAACTCCAGTAACCATAGAATATAACTCCAATAAATTTGAGTAGGGATCCTCTAGAGTTGTTTTTTGGTGAAGTTTGTAGAGTTTGCTATTATTGGGAATAAAACAAAATAAATTAATTACTTCAATGCACAAACAAAGTATTAAATATTTAGTTCTTTCCTAACTTGGTAAACTCTACCATGTAGAGTTTGTTTTAAACTCTAGAGGATCCACACCCAATAAATTTACAACTCAAAATTAATAATATTTAACTAAAATATGTAACTTCAACTTAACTCCAATAACTTCAACAACTAAAACACGTTTTTAATATAACTCCAATAACTATAAAACACTTAACCCCGACTTAACTCCAATAACTTTGATAACTCCAATAAATTTAATAACTCCAATAACTAAAACGTGTAACTTTAATAAGTTTACAAAACTAAAAAAAAAATTCATAACTCCTATTTTAAAAAAAAAAAACAGAAAATGATCCGACCTTTTTTTTCTCTCTCCTCTCATAACCACCTACCACCATCACCACGCACTACCTGACCACCGCCGCCATTTGCGCCGACCACTACCCCACTCGACGACACCACCATCACTCGACGGGCGCCATTCCGGCGACCCATGAGCCCGCGCCACCCTCTTTATCGTCCTCCACGTCCCTTTTTTCTCATTTTCTCTCTCCTCTCTCACTCCCTTCCCCGGCCCCTATCGTCAACCGTCGCCGCCCAAAAACCGTCCCCCACCCCTCGCCCTACGCCGCGACGACACGCACCACCATCATCCCCTCAAATAAGGGATGCCACAGGAGATCGAAAAGAGGGAGGGAATAATAGGGGAGAAGGAAGGGGCGGCGGCGTCGTGGATTGGTGGGAGGAGGATCGCGGTAAGGAGGCGATCACGGTGGCTGGTCGACGTCGTCAATGGTGGTGGTTGGAGACGGCCTCCGGAGAGGCTGGGGTGGTCGGGTGGGGGTTGGGGGAGGAGAGAGAAAAGAGAAGGGGTGAATTTTTTATTATTTTATTATTTTATTTTTGTATTTTTGTTTATTTGTTTTAATCACATCCATTGATCTACAATTGATGTATGACTCAGATTAAATCTGACCTTCTGACATAAATTTACTTCTGACCGGATGCAGCCCCCATATATATATATATATATATATATGTTGCATTTAATTCTTTATATATAAACAAATAAAACACACCAAGGAAAGGTCAAGGTAAGTTTAAACAAGCAAGTGAAAAATAAAAGTTAAGAGTAGTGAACTGAAGTTATTAATATGACCCTCCATGTGGCTGGGAAAAGAGAAAAACTAATATGACGTCATTTTTAGTCTTTTTACTTTTCAGTGTTCACCCAGTTAAGACACGTTAACAAAATACATAAATAATACCTAAAACGTCTACAATTTAAAGGAAAAAAAAAGGAATTTATATAAAAAAAAAAAAGGAAATAAATCAAAGAGATTTCGTAATAAACCTAATTTTTTAGGATTTTTCGGGTTGATTTACTTGTCATTTTTACAAATCGGTAAAGATACGAACTTTGAAAAACAAAAAAAATACATTACACGAATAGCGACAAAGAAGTATCAAATAATGCAACAAATTTATTTCAACCTTTATAAGTTGACTCTTCCAAGATCGAAATCGTGTGCTTGAGAGAAGTGATGTCACGATCCACCAATAAGATGCGAATTCCTAGCGCATACGCTGGAATTGGCGTCTTAGACCATGTATTCTCCCGATCCATGTCAATCTGATGAATAAACAACACAAAAAAATAACTTTTATAAGTATAACACACAAATCAAATGTAAAATCATATTTTTCATCAAATTCTTTATGTTTTACTTATATATATTAGAAATTCAAACCATATATAAAGAATTGAAAGAAATTGATTGAGCATTTGATAAGACGTATAGAAAAGTTTAAGCAAGTAGTAGTATCAAGTGAGAGTATGATACAAACCTTGGTATATTTTTTTTGTGAATAAATAATGTAGATGTTATCTTTAAATAATAGAAAAAAATAACGTTAGGTCCAATTTGTGTATAACAAGTGTGTACCAATGAAAGGGGCTTAGAGAAAAAGTAAGAAAACTAATTTGGATTTTAGTCCAGCATTCATGATATAAACTTTGGGCTGGTTTTCTGAGACTTTGCCCACAGAGTTGTATTCGCCGGAAAACCACTAGAAATATATACCATCTTTGTAAAATTTATATTAATTGAAGATTTACTATTAATTGGTTGTGAATTAAATTCATAATAACCATTTAAGGAAACACATATTACTTTTACTTTTTCCAATAATTGCTTATCATTAGCATAAATTAAACACTAATATTTATTATACTCATTTAATATGTGCACTCCCCTCACTTCTCTTAGCTTTGGGAAGTTCCTCTACGTTATTTAACACCCTCTATAATTCAATTTATTGTACTCATACTTAATATTTTGTTTTTGAAATTCTTTTGCACTCGATTTCTGATATAAAAAAAATTATGATCTCTTTGTGTATGTGTTTTTATTATAATTTAAGTTAGTCGAATTAACCTTGAATGAAAGTTGTAATTGGTATTGGCAGCAGTGAGGAAATTATGGCATGCGATGGTAATTGCAAATCTTACAAATGTCCTAGATAAGTAGATATATTGGATTTACGCGACTTATTATGTCAAAAATCACCGTTTATGATTTAACAAACAAATTTAAACCTTTGAGCCAAAGTACGCAGCTAATATTTATATACAATAGTCAAGTGCATCCTATGACCTCGGAACCACTTCAACAACAACAACAAAAAAAAAAAAAAAAAAAAAAAAAAAAAAAAAAAAAACACTTGTCGTTTCGTGACTTTTCGTCTGGATCATAGTTTCGCTAAACGACATGACTACAAAATGAGTGAGAATTAGAAGTTGGAGCCGTTAGAAACTTCGGCATTAAATTTTAACGAATTAAACATTGTCGTTTTCTTATATGTGCCTTTTGATTATTCTTAAAAGTTATGAACTAATCAGAGCAACCTTATAAGTTGTAACCAATACAGACAATGAAGAAATTTTCGGTAACTGTCACTATCTATGCAAAAGTAATTACAAACGTCCTAGATATATATATTTAGATTTATGTTACTTATTATGTCAAATTTCATCATTATCATCGTTTTAGATTTAATTAGTGAAGTAGTATATGTATCGATTCACTCTTTGAAGTTAAAGTACAAAACCATCTTATGTAATTGTCTAATTATTATATGTCAGTTGACTATAGTACAGAGTCGGGTGCGTCAAGGATAGTCAATATAACAAAGGAATTTTTTCTTTATGCGATAATACTCGTGAATTCATGTAGAGATACTATAAGCTTTCAAATGACACGATGAAAATGGATATTTGGTGTATTAAAGCAAGAAATTAAAGGTGAGATAATAAAGAAATTAGGAAGAACTACTCTTGAGAGTTAAACCTAGGAAGTCTTTTGTAAGGATTTAAATCCAATTCATAAGCGAAGGACAGATTCCATTCAAGAGTACCCAAATTCATCACTTCGTCATCTGGTAAACTTATAATTAAGTTGTAACTAGTTTGATGGCCCGTGCAACGCTCGGGCTACTTATTATGTTTAAATTTTAAAGTTATGTAAACGAATTTTTTTATCTAAAACCTAAAATCTCATTTCAAACATCCGTGTGATATTTTTAATGTAGTTAGATGGAAACTCACCTTTAAAAACCTAAAGTCATGTTTCGAGCACCCGTGTGATATTTGTAATGTAATTAGATGGATACTGACCTTTAAAAATCTAAAATCTCATTTCGAATATCCGTGTGATATTTGTAATTTAATTAGAGGAAAAATCACATTTCAAAAGTCAAAGTCCTATTTTGAAACACCCGTGGGATATTTGATTAAATTGACATAAATCAAGTAATTACTATATTACATAACTATTTTCCATAAATCAAGTAATAATTTTATGTTATTAGAATAATACTATCATGTACTTACCATATACTATTTTGGATAAACATTATTTACAATATAATAATATTATTATATGCCACGTGTCAGAGTGGAAATTGAGCGGGTTCAAGATTATATATATATATATACTAGTTTGCATGCCCGTGCCACACCCGGGCTTGTCTATATATAATGTTTATACTCGTTTTACAATTGTACGTTTTATCTTTGTTCTAATATTATTACGAAGAGTACTATAATCAACTTTTGTCACCCGTCATATTTTATTATTATCATGTTTCAACTTTTACGTCACCCATCATACAGTTTCAATTCCACTATCTCGTTACATGTTATATTATTTTATTATATCCCGTCACCTCTTCTATTACATTATATTTAAATTTATTAACATAAATTAGCTAACCACCATAATATTATCTCTTACATCTCATATTATAAACTAAATTACCATATTTATTATTTTCTATAAATTAGCTAATAATATACTCTATGATTAATTTATTACCATATGTTAATCAATAATTGTATCTAAATATATATGTAATCCTGAACCCGCTCAATTCCCATACTGACACGTGGCTTATAATAATATTATTATATTGTAAATAATGTTTATCCAAAATAGGATATGGTAAGTATATGGTAATACATTATTCTAATAAAATAACATTATTACTTGATTTATGGAAAATAGTTATGTAATATAGTAATTACTTGATTTATGACAATTTGATCAAATATACCACGGGTGTTTCAAAATGGGACTTTGGCTTTTGAAAGGTGATTTTTCCTCTAATTAAATTACAAATATCACACAGGTGTTCGAAATGAGATTTTAGGTTTAAATGTGAGTTTTCATCTAATTACATTACAAATATCATACGGGTGTTCGAAACATGACTTTAGGTTTTAAATGTGACTTTCCATCTAATCACATTACAAATGTCCAACGGGTGTTTGAAACGAGAATTTAGGTTTTAGATAAAAAAATTCGTTTACATAATCATTTAAATATAAGTAGCCCGGGCATTGCACGAGCCATTAAACTAGTATATATATGTAATCCTGAACCCGCTCAATTCCCACGTTGACACGTGGCTTATAATAATATTATTATATTGTAAATAATGTTTATCCAAAATAGGATATGGTAAGTATATGGTAATATTATTCTAATAAAATAACATTATTACTTGATTTATGGAAAATAGTTATGTAATATAGTAAATACTTGATTTATGGTAATTTAATCAAATATCTCACGGATGTTTCAAAATGGGACTTTGACTTTTGAAAGGTGAATTTTCCTCGAATTACATTACAAATATCTCACGGTTGTTCGAAATGAGATTTTAGGTTTTTAAAAGTGAGTTTCCATCTAATTACATTACAAGTATACCACAGGTGTTGGAAACATGACTTTAGGTTTTAAATGTGACTTTCCATCTAATTACATTACAAATATCCAAAGGGTGTTTGAAAAGAGATTTTAGGTTTTAGATAAATAATTCGTTTACAAAATTTTAACATTTAAACATAAGTAGCCCGGGCGTTGCACGGGCCATCAAACTAGTTGTAATTTCAAATGGTCAGATTACTTCTACTAAAATTATGATACGGAGTAGTACTTTTTGACAATTTACGTTAAATGGGCGTATCTTAAAGATGATAACCTTAGTATTACTAAATAACCACCGATAGACAAATATTCAGTAGTAATAGAACTCGGGGTTTATATTTTTTTAATTTGTAAGTGAAACCATTTATCACTATGCTACGTCCATTTATGTCGTGATATACTATATCATAATACGTTGCATATATGATATATATAGACATGGTTCATTAACATTTCCGTAATTTCGGGGGGTTCAAAACTAGTTTATTATTAATTTTGCTCAAAAAAAGTAGGCACATATAGTACATTATATTACACTTGATCTTGATTAAATTGAAAACAACGAAGTTCAAGCTTCAAAATTTATCGTTATCAACACCATTTAAGTATCGATCACGCACACCTAAACACTACACTTAGCATCACACACTTAACATTATTATTAAGATCTTACATGACACATATACGCACACGTAACGTACACTATATCAATAGTAATAATAATATCACTAGTTGGTACTCTTGCAATTCGTCCTGATCTCGCCGCTGGTGCCAGTAAGCGGCTGAATGTTACCCATGTTGATCATACCGGCCACAAAATCGATAAGAAACTGGCTAGGATTGTTGTTATAAGTCTGGACGAGGGCGTTTGTGGAGCCGCCACTAAACAATTGTTGGTCCGAATGAAGAAGACCCTTTGTGTTGATGAGATTGTTGTAATAGTTGTTATCGAACTGAGTCGGGGTTTGAAGGTCCAAGGGGGCTAAGTTGCTGTCCCCTGAACCGCTAGTGCTTGGGCAGTTCGCTTGCAATGTTTGTGCAAATGTTGTATCAATGTTGCTATCGTTGTATATGTGTGCCCTATAATTGATGCACCTTGCTTGTCCAATTGTATGAGCTCCTAATTATTTCATACAACAAATTTCACACATTTAGAGAATTAATCTAGCAACTCTTAAATCGATTATAACTCAATAAAACTATGTAAGAGTACATTTAACGCGATTAGAAAATACTAAGATTTAACTCGAGATAATTGTTTGAAATAATAAGTATAACAACTAAGCCAACCTTACTAGCTAGTTCAGAAAAAACATATGCATGAAACGTGAAAAATGTTACGTAATGTATGAATGTACGTACCAGATAGAGCGACCAAATCAGTGGTAGAAAGCCCATGGTTCGAGAAATTGCTGATAAGATCACTAAGGCTGGCTCTGGGTGCTGGTATGTCACTATTCGCAGCTGAGAAGCTCGCAGTTGTAGCGTCTCTTCTACCTAGCGTCACGTTCCAAGTTGGTCCTCCAAGCTACAATGTGAAAATTCAATATTAGGATTATGAAAACTAAGGTACATTCTCTACGTTCTTTTCATTTAATAACATTCACCATATTGCACTTGTTTAGACATTGGATCGGCTAGCACGATAATCTAATTTCGGAGTAATAAGTAGCTACTCACCGCAACGACAGAGTCTCTTGCCGCAATAGCCAAAATGTCAGCACATGAGACTACGCCGGGGCAGGCTTGCTCAACTGCGGTCTTAATGCTGTCAATGACGTCGAATCCTCTTAGTGAATTATTGTTTGGAGCTGCAGTCTTTTCACCCGTAAACGTCGATGTATCGTCTAGTAGAACTGATCCATCACACCCCTGTTGATTAAATGTCACACATATACATAATCTATCAGATGAGAAGAATTGAATGTAATAGGCTATGTTTGGTAAAACTAGCTGAAATAGTAGCTGAACGCTGAAATAGTAGTTGAATGCTGAAATAGTAGCTGAAAGCTGAAATAATAACTGCAAAGTTTTTAGCTGATAGTATTAGGAGTGTTTGGCAGAATTAGCTGATATAGGAGCTGATATATATAAAATTACATAAAAATGCATTATTTATTTTTAATTTCATTTTATTTTAGTAAATAATTGAGGGTAAATTATGAATAAAATTATGATAAGCTAGCTTATTTTAAATAAGTTACATTGGGTAACTTATTATATAAGCTAGTGGTGTTACCAACCAACTTATTTGGTCAACAAGCTTAAAAAAAATAGTCAAATAAGCTACTTTGGCCAAATAAGCTAACTTATTGTGCATACCAAACATAGCCATAGACAAAGTTTATAATGACGTACGTAACGTTTATACTATAGAAACACGAAAAAAAAATGTACTAAATAGAAATTAAGAACGGGAAATTTACATTGACAAAGCAGTCATGGAAGAACAAGCGTAGAAGAGAAGCACCCATGCGTGCCTCATTGCTGACAGCGGACTGCACCACAGGTTGAACCGTGGAGAGGAGACTCGGGCAAGTACTAGAATAAAAATTTTCGTCGAGTTGGGCATTCATAATCCTCATTGAAGTCATAAGAAGAAACGTGAATGCCAAAAAGGCTATAGATGATGATGAGGAAGAAGCCATAATTTGAAAACAAAGGAGCAAACGTTGCGAAAGAATTTGATGACGAGAATAGTAAGACTTGTGCTTGAATGGATATTTGGAGTAGTGAGATTCATTCTATTTATAGTAGCTTTGCATGTAAAGTGTTCGATCTCAAGGTTATATTGTAAAGGGCCTACAAATAATTATAGAAGGATAGATCTTTCTTAGCACGTTGAATATCATTTGAAAAAGTATACATAATTGATGGGCTGAATTGAATATGCATTGATTGATTAATAATAAGATTATACGAGGGGAAATCGATGAAATAGTCAAAGAAGCATACCTACTCTTGTGCTTTATTTTAGAACAATTGTAAGACACTTCATTTCTAAGCAATATGACGACCATAGTTAATTGGACAATTGGACAAATTGTGCGTTGAAATTTTTAGGTACATTTTATGTCAATAGAGACTTCACATACCAACTGGAACTATGACATGTTGCCCTTAGAGTTGTTTTGTTATTGAAGTTTAGTGACAATGTGTAACTGGCCTAGATTAAGTGGCAAATTGTTGATTTTGTTTAAGCAGGTCTCGATTTCGAGTAGTGTTAACAACAAATCAAGCATCAGCGTAGGCTCTCAATCTACTTCTTTTTATAGATGATTAAACGATATGTATATATACGAGTACAGTGCAAATGATTTTAAGGTTTTGAATTTGGATCTTCAGAGCACTCCACATCTCGGCCCCCAGCACAAGGTGAGAAGGGGCACGTGTCGTGCATCATCCCTGTTTGAGAGCCGATATATATGTCCCACGTATATAGGTATAGGATGAATGAAAGGGCGTATCTACAATATAACTATAACTTATTAGGTCGTATCCATTAGCTCGAATTTTTAGTTGAGATGTTACTATAACAATGATAATATAACAGTAATACCGATTATAAAATATCTTTCGCCATTCGGCCGCCAAGTAGGCATTATTTTAGTGTAAGTAGGAAGTGAAAATTTGGCAAAGCCAAAGGAACCCGCGACACAACGAACAAGCTAAGCAAAAAATTCAAATAGTTCGGCTAACTAATCAGCGCCTTTTCAATTTTTATCGTGAAAAGCATTGAATCATCGTGCATGATTGTAAAGTTTTGTAACATAAGTAAACATTTCCCAATAATCATGCTAATCATATTGTACTTTTGATTGAGGATCTTATATATCCAATTAACTTGACTTATAACTCCATCAACAGCTAATACGTAGTCGTCAATCAAGCAACTGTTTACGAATTATTAAGAACGGGAGACAATGTACTAGATTATTCATCAACGTACTACTATTGCGAAGAACTATGACACTTGCACTTGATATCTGTATGATCTTTAACGAAATGTGCATAATAATATGGGGTACATAGTTTGTAGGACATTATGATTTTGATAATAATTGCTCATACAAGAATTAACTAACTATTGGATTCTCTTCGTTGTCTATAATTTACTACTAGTTTACCACTAACCACTTATAAATGTGCGATTTATAGATTGTACGTAGTATCATGATTATAAGTTTGTCAATTAATTATTAAACCTCCCCAAATAGAGAAAGGCATGCATGCACAGTCGTTAGTCTTGGACTAATAATTATAAGCTAGTCACCAAAAATGATAGCTTAAAACTTTAATGGAGTATTATTATTTTTTTTTTTTTGGAAAATAGACGTCATAATATAAAAAGAAATAAGAGTTTAAGGATATAAACCAACAACGAAAGCAAAAATAAACCAAGAGGTTCAAATTTAACAACAACTAAAACAAGCCCCACTAGTAAATGGAGTAATTTTTTTTGTTGTTTTGTTTTTTGATTCGGTAATTTACTGGTCCCGGAGGGCTCAGTCCCTGTGGAGATAGGGGGTTATTAAGGGGATCTAACTCATAAGAAGACTCCAACTGAACAGCTGGAAACCAGGCATGAACCCGGCAAGGGGACCATACAAGAGGGCCCACATCACAAACAAACTCTCCCAACTTTACAAGTTGGGGTTGTAAGGATCGAACCCTCAACCTCCATGTTGGGGGAGTGGTAGCTCAACCAAGTGAGCTACCATAAGATCCTTAGTAAATGGAGTAATTGGTTGCGTTGAAATTAGGGTGTTCCAATTTGACACAGTCCTTCTACCACTTAACTGTATATACTTGACCAAGTAAACGGCAAAAACAAAGCAAAGATTATGGACCAACTAATATCAACGTGTGAATACAAGAAATTTTGAAGATAGATTCTCCTTTGTATGATGTTTGTGCTACATATATGGAATAACACATCACATATTGATCTTTTAGAGGAACTTAACTAGATACTCAGTATTTAACAGCTAGTGATAATTGCAACTACTAATTTGGAGACTATAGAGGAGTATCGATTTGTCTGAGGTCGATCGTGAGAGTAGAATTTTAATATTAGATAAGTCCGTCTTAATCAATAGTAAAAAATGCTATGGGTCGACCCACATGTAAATTACCTTCTTGATGTTCAATTTTCGGCCCAATAGAAATGGTTTTCAAATATCATAGAAGAACCAAGTATTTCACTCACTAAAGCTTTAATTTGTCTCAAATTATTAACATGCCCACATTGTCCATTCATCATGTTTTCATGTAAATATAAGCTCATTTTCTACCACATTTAAACGGTTAATTACCTCATTTCTTGATAAAAAGCTGGAATATTATCAGTTTTAGTAAACATTTTAATTTGTCATTTTTTAATCTTGGAGGTGAAAGTAAGCTCACGACTTTCAGGAAAAAAAGGAAAAAAAAAAAAAAACTCATGACATCTATTGAAAGACAATTAAAGATACATGTATATTATCCGCAGAGGCGTAGACAAATATCTTATATTATGTATCTGAATGCTCACCTTGTATTTCTTACCTTTTATTTTTTTATAAAAAAATTTACATAATGTGTTGACATTTACCTTTCATTTATCTGCTCTTTTTCTTCGTAATGATGAGTATTGCTCTAGAAGCTAAGTGTGATGATCATCCCCACATAAAATTGGGGCTTGTTTTTAGGGGCATATTTGTTGCAACTTTGCATAACAATCAGAGTGACTTTCCTTGTTCAAAGTCTTCAAACAACAATAGTAAAAATAGCAGGTTCTTAAAACTGTGAAAAGTCAAGAAAACCAAAGATTAACAACCAAAGTACGTATGCAGTCATGAGATATAACTAATAGAAATAATCTTGAAGATATTTCTCATTCAACGTTTACAATTGTAATAAGCATACATCTTCCATGCAACAAATACTAGAAATTGCATAATGAAAATAGCATCACTAGAAAGGAAATAATTAAAATAACAACACACAGTCAAAACCCAAAATAGCATATTAATTTCAAGCATTATACACTTGTAAATTAATTAGTTGATCCTCCTGCAGTTGGTTCTAATCTGGCCTTGTGAACCAGTAAGTGTCTTAATGTTGCCCATCTTGATCATGCCATTGATAAAGTCGGAGTTGAAGGCGCCCGCATTTGCGCTATAGGTTCGGACAAGCATGTCAGTGGATCCGCCATTGTAGAATTCCTGGTCGGAGTGAAGGATGGCTTGCTTGCTAAGAAGGCTCTTGAAGTAAACGTTGTCAAATGTGGTTGGTGTTTTTGGGTCTAATGGTGCTAAGTTGTTGTCACCATTTCCTGAATTTTTAGGGCATGTAGCTTGGTTTGATTTTGCGAATGACGGGTCGATGTTTTTGTCTTGGTAGACGTGTGCCCTGTAGTTTGCACATCTTGCTTGACCAATTGTGTGAGCACCTAATTATTTTATCAATTAAACAAGCACAAATGTTATAAATTAAATCAAGCACATGAATCTATTATATGTCTATAACTTATTAAGTCATATACAGATACAGACGGGTTTTAAAATCCGTATTATTATGGTTTTTTTAGTATATGCTTCCTAAAAAGATATGATTGATCATTAGAGTATGTGATATTAAAGTAGCTTAACTGCGTAACTAGAACCCGGCGATCGATCAAGTTAACAAGATTCGTATGTGTTATATGTACGTAATAGTGCATGCATGCGTTATGCGTACCATATAAGGCGACCAAGTCCCTGGCTGAGAGTCCCTTGCTCTGGAAGTTGGAGATGAGAAAGCTGAGACTGGAGGTTGCAGGAGGAATGCCATTGCTGGCGTTTGCCGCGGCGAAGCTGGTTGTCAAGGCATCTCTTCTTCCTAGCTTCACTTCCCAATTTGGTCCTCTAAGCTACATTTTTGCATGAAGTACAAATTAAACATTGATTAGATAATCCCTTATACTCAATGTTTTAGGGTGACTTTGGTTTTTAGTGTCATTTTTCTAAGAATTTAAGTTAAGTTGAATGGGCAAGTGAACATCGAATAATAAGACGTTATCAGATGATATCGACTTTTGATAACTATCAGTTCTAATTAGCTAGGAAACTTACAATGTTAACTGAATCTCTTGCTGCAATGGCCAAAATGTCAGCACAAGAGACAACACCAGGGCAGACTTGCTCAACAGCTGATTTTATTTGGTCAATGACTTCAAATCCTCTTGCCGAGTTTAGGTTTGGTGCTGCAGTTTTTTCACCTTTGAAGGAAGATGTGTCGTCAAGTAAATTAGATGCATCACAACCCTGTACATAATAATAAAATAAACGTGTTAAACTTTTTCATTAATATAATATCGTCACATTCTATAGTTTTACTTTTAAACGTAAAGTTACATACAACTTTTTACGACAAATTATTATTAAAAATGATTGTTTATATATATATACTATTACGTCATAATATTCTGTTCTAACGTGACATATACTACTCTTGTCTTGTGTAAAAATGAATTCACACGTGACACAAGAGTTTAAACAGCTTTGCGTAATTTTTTTTTTTTTTTAATTTTTGCTTTTTTTTTTTTTTTTTTTTTTTTGTTTTTTGGCATTTTCAAGCTACTTTCGAATAAATTAGAGTACGAGGAGTGCAGAGTTTTATTAGATGATGAGTGATTACATTGATGAAGCAATCATGGAAGTGTAAGCGAAGAAGCGAGGCACCCATACGAGCCTCTTTCGCAATGGCGCCTTCTACGACAGCTCTAACAGTGTGAAAGAGTTGAGGGCAAGTTTTGCAGTAATAATCAGTGCTAAGTTGAGCATTAGAGCTTCCAGCCAAAAAAAGAATACCAACAAGAAGGATGATCGAGGGCGAAAATGAAGAAGACCCCATGATAGTAATACTAATAACGATAATCTGTGTTTTATATTATACGATACTGAAAATGAGATTTAGTGTACTAATAAGTACTATGTAAGATACTTAGTAAAAATGTAGCAAAGATTATAAGTTATGTTGTGAAGAAGTCCTGGGTAGATGAAGGTTATTTATAGTGTTGTAATATGTACTGAAAAATGTAGGACAAAGTCTCTCAAGGTTGTGTATGCCGTGTCTAAAGTTTACCTAACACTAAGACTTGCAAGATAAGGGAATGGAATTTCTGCATTTTTACACAAGAATATTATATTATTATTAGTATTATGGTGAAGATAACATTAGGAATATTGACTAAGTATGCAATGCTTCTAATTAAAGTTCTAACTACTCCGATTTAAAATCATTTTGGTGTTATAGTTTGATTGAACGCGGAGAAAATCAATAGTGCGCTCTAAAGTAGATCGAGCTTTAATTTGTTGCTTTTGACCTTGTTATATTACATTTTAATCGCTCTGTTTATGCACTAGGTAGCACCAAAACGGAAACGGAAACTGACACGGACACGAAACGGACACGGGAAACTTCAGTCCGAAAATTGTAGGACACTACGGACACGTCTAATTTAAATTATCTAAAATACATATTTTGTGTTTCAAAAAGTATATTACTAATTTAAATATTTATTTAATACTATATTAATACTGATTATAAAATAAAACTTAGATAAAGAATTATATATATTACGATATTCAAAGAAACATCGATAGCATAATTCATTTTTGATGATAAATACTCCTCAACTCACACCTTTATTGTCAATTTTCTATTAATTTTAGATTCTTGAAGTGTTTAGAAATGTCTTGGAGGTGTCCTAAAGTTTTCCAATTGACAAAATATCAATATAACAATGGACACGTATTGTCAGGTGTCGTGTAGGTGTCGGTGTCGGACACGGACACGCTAGATCATTGAAGTGTCCGTGCTACCTAGTTATGCATGATGCTATGTATAATAGTGCATAATAGTCATAAGGCGAGTAGAAATCAAGCAAAGCTAAGGTGATTAATTAATTAAGAAGCCAAGGTTGAGTTTTACCAAATGTTTGATTTATTTGATTACATGCTTTTGGTGTAATTGCCATTGGGGGGAAGGTTGCTTAGGCCCTCTTTGATAGGATTGTATTTTTCTGAATTGAACTAATCTGATCTAAATGATTCTGATCTGATTTGAATTACTCTGAACTGATCTGATCTGAATTGGTTGAAAATTTGATTGAATTTCAACGAATTAGTATCAATTATGGACCAAATACATAGATAGTTATTTGAACATTTCTGATCTGATTTGAATGACTCTGATCTGATCTGATATGATTTGAATGATTCTGAACTTATCTGAATTCATCTGAGAATAAGTCCTATCAAACAGGGTCTTAGAAGTACTCTTTTCTACCTTGAACATTCTAGTGAAAAAGAAAGATTAAGGCCAGGCAAAATTAAAAGAAGAATGATGTAAATTCGGGGCACATGCATTGCTTAATACTCTGTATGTGTGTTCAGGAATATGATATGTATTAGGAATATGTATGAGTTAAGAAATAATGCATTTTGTGTTACTGTGTTGGCTACCGAAGATATACTCCGTATATATGTACAAGTATTGAGTTTGAGATATTCTGCAAAAAACATGCGCTATATTTTTGATTGATTATACTTAATGAATGTAATTTATCGAATCATTGATTTTAATTGTGTGATACCTATGTATAATGGTTGCATATTGATTTCTCTAGGTGTACTTAAGTTTGTTAATTATTGTTATCTAACTTTACGACTTGAAAATATCATAACTGCATGACAAATTGACAATTAGTCTTCATGCTCTATTAAAGATAATGGTCAGAAAATTAAGCAAACTAAACTGCATTTTATGTCATTTTACACTTTTAAACAAATCAAAGTACATACTACTATATATGTTTGGGGGAGATAACACTCCAATTACAATTATGTCAAAACTCCAAAGTTAGTGTTCAACTAATAATAATATAATAATTAAAAAAAAAGTTGTTGTGTTCAAAAGTTACAGTATAATCAAACATGTCAACCGACCATTTGGCGCTGAACAGTTAGATTCGGTAAAAATGTTCACCAATTGGATTGATTTTGTCAAAGTCCGATCCTCGACATTTCTAGAACAAAAGTGAAGGTTAATGGTTTTGACTTTGCATTGTGCCGTTGTCTTACACAATTCAATGCATGCTTACATTTTTACCAACAAATTTAAACAAATTCAACGTTTAGTAACAAATCCAATTCAAGTACAAAAAATGACCGAGTACGTAGAACGGATAATATCAGAGTGAAAAAATATTCGCCTTTTATAGTTTTGTTGTATTAAGATATTTTCAGTTTAGTAACCATTACAAGATCAAGAGCAAACGAGTCCATCTGATGATGAAGTGCGCTAAGAAAAACCCAAGTCGAAATGATAGGACTGAACTACTGGCTGAAAGCGAAAGGGCAATGAAACATTAAGTATGCGATTGTTAGTTTTAACCTCAAAATAACCATGTGATTGTTAATTGATAACCCTAGGTATCGTGCTAAACGAGCAAATTAAACTACGGTGAATAATATTTTTTCCCCTACCCTTTTAAGAAGGCCTCCTTCTTTAAGGAGTTTCACTTAGTTTACATGTCCATGTATGTAGGAAGCGCAATAATCCGTTTCGCCAAAAAAAAAAAAGGTTCCGGATAGTTAATTGTTCATCCTTGAACATGTCCCTGACAATGTTTCTTGAAACATTTAATGGGTGTGAACAAAAGAATAATCAAAGATACGAGAAAAATTAGGTGGACTGCTGTTAGATATTCTTCATCTTTGAAATTTAACATTTATGTGATTGTGTCCCATGAAGGCTACTTAGCTCATACGCTTTAGTCTTCTCATAATCTTTCGGCTAAAGAAAGGTTCAAGGCTATAACTTAATTAAGATTAATCATCATCTGCGACATATCCGTAAAGACTACTACCGTTTAGTTTTACTACACGTCTACACGTTAGTAGTAGTAACAAAGTTTAAAAAAGTTGATGAATATAGCACTAAGTTTCATGACCTGCATGAGTGAACAATTTTTTCATTTTTAAAAAGTAGAAAAAAAAAAAAAAAAAACATGTCGAGGAAAGTTAGACCCAAAAATATCGGTCAAAAATCATATTGGGACGATAAAGGTTACATTAGAGTTCATAAAATTGGTAAAAAAAAACACCCACAGTAAATTACTAATTCTACAATAGCTACCAAAGTATGGTAGCCATTGGAAAGAGTTTGACCATAATTAATTAAATTTATTGAGTGATTCTACAATAGCTACCAAGCTATGGTAGCCATGATAAATGGAGTAGATCAAACCATTCATTTCTATGAATTAATCTCAATCCTTAAAATTTTGACTAGCAAAAAAAAAAAACATTTTCGAAAAAATATAAACCAAACCCATTCCCAACTCCCCTGCCCGGCGACCTGTCTCCTTGCCCTTTTCCCCTGACCCTCTCCCTCAATCTGCCACCGCCCCCACCACTGTCGGCCACACCTGAAGCAGCCACTTCA